>APFE030779999.1:0-11742 GCA_000404065.3 Pinus taeda | reverse complement strand
AAATTTCATATTGATTGAGCAGAAAGAAGTTGAAATTGTTAGGGTAGGTAGGTAGGTAAATACAAATAAGCTCAAGGTCAACTGAGCATTTTTCAGTAGATGTAGCTTTCTTTCTCCTACAGTCATGCTTGTCAAGCAAATTTCTGTTTGTCACAAATGGATAAGGCACTGGATCTGCATGTTCTTAGCGTACCACAAGGGCACACTATCCCAAGTGGAGCCACTGTTATCACTGACAAATTTCGATGCTAAATGTCTGCAAATAAGCACATAAACCCTTTTAGCAGTTTCGCAGCGCAAAATGTTTAGGTGATTTCAGTAGCGCATAATTCATATTTTGCACTGGCTGCGCTACGAAATTGGGGATTTGTTTGAATACATAGCAAATCTCACCCAGCTGTCAAGTCCGCTGTGTTTTAGATCATTAGGTGTCGTGGTACTGGCGCGTGTTGCAGTTATTGCTGAGAAGGGAACAAAAGGTAGACATGTTTCAACATGTTAAATGGAATGGATTGTCAAGCTCAAAAGATAAGCATATTTGCCAATATGGAATTGAGAAGGTTGATAATGTCTTAATATCAGTATCCAAAAAACCAAACACGGTGCCCATATAAAAATCAGTGTTGTTCCAAGTTCATCATTAACACCACTAATCCTGTGGCTTTTGAAAAAGGTGCCAATTATAAGAAGGAAAGCACACAGGTGTATAATAGAAGAAAGGTTTCCAGTTTGAGAGTGAACAGTCTCATGCCAAGGATGACTGTCAGATGAAAGCCTATAGTCATTGCATTCATATGGATAGGAAAATGCCCCTTGCAAAATATATTGGTTTTGGTTTGAATTTGTCTAACTCTTCAAGAAGCTGGACTGGTATATCTACGAATGATGTTCTCTATGTAGAGGTTGTCTTTGATATGCGTCCTTTAAAGCCAAGTCTTCTTCCATTGGTGCCATTGTTTTGTCAATAACTTTTGGAGATGGGTACGAAAGACATGGATTTTGTGCAGTTGAACCAGTTGATAAAAAGAAAGACAGGAGGGATTTCAGTTTATCCATCCACTTCTTCAGTTAAAGGAAAAGTAGAGCCATCAAGCCACATTACTGTTCGTGGAAAGGCCATGGCAGGGCAGGTCAATGAACTTTTTAGCTTGGTTCGTATGGTTCTTTAGGATGTTCAATTCTCAGACCAACAACGCTTCAAGCAATTTGTTTCTCAAATCCAGAGCTGGAAGTTCTTAAAGAAAAAGCAATTATCCCCATTTCAACAGATTTAACACCTGTGAGCACACATACAGATAATTCAGTGTATGGAAATCCCTCTGATGAAACAACTAATAAATGTGCACAGTAAGTAGAAAGTTTGGGAGACTTATTTATTGGCTCTCGGAATGATGTTACCCTCATTAATAAGGATGAAAAAGACACACCAGCTGCCCATGTGAGTTCTCAGAGTAATACCACACTTGCTCAAACAGGTCTCAATAGTATATCTGTGTCAAGCATGGGTTTGGACACAATTCAGGTCCTTGCAGATGCTCTACCTAAGATTGTCACATATGTTCTAATAAACCACAGAGAGGAACTTCTTCCTTTGATAATGTGTGCAATTGAACGACATCCTGATAACAGTACCCGCGGTTCCTTGACACATACTCTGTTCAACCTAATCAAACGGCCTGACGAACAGCAAAGAAGAAGTATAATGGTTGCATGTGTGATCTTGTCGAAGAATGTTGGAAATATGCGAACTGAAACAGAGTTACTTCCTCAGTGTTGGGAGCAGATCAACCACAAATATGAGGAGAGGAGATTGCTTGTTGCCCAGTCATGTGGTGAGCTTGCAGAATTTGTTCGACCTGAGATCCGCACTTCTCTCATCTTATCTATTGTACAACAATTGGTCGAGGATCCTGCTGCTCATAACTTGGCTCTACTGCTACCACTCTTTCCAAATATGGACAAATATTTCAAGGTTGAAGATTTGATGTTTCAACTCATTTGTGATCCGTCGGGGATAGTAGTTGATACTTCACTTAGAGAGCTAGTACCAGCTGTGATCAGTTGGGGTGGAAAGTTGGAACATATTCTACGTGTCTTGCTTTCTCATCTTTTAGCATGTGCCCAGCGTTGCCCACCTCTTTCAGGGGTTGATGGTTATATAGAAGCTCATCTTCGAGCACTGGGTGAAAAAGAACGTTGGAACATTGATGTTCTGTTGCACATGCTAACAGAACTGCTTCCTGTTGTGTGTCAGACATCAATTGAAACATGTCCGTTTCCTTCTCACCTTTCTGAGACACCAGATGCAGATGACTCATTCTTTTCTAATTACTTGCTGGAAACATATGCAAGAGAAGAATTAGAGTGGCCAAATTCGATACCTAGCACTTGTACAAGGTAGCTGAAGAAATCATGAAATTAAGTCAACAGTGCTTTAAGATTCATATGTTTTGTTTTGATAAAAAACAGCAGTTTCGTAGCGCGCTACGAAACTGCTGTAGATGACTGTTTTGTAAGAAAACAATGAAGTTGATGCTGAGGTCAGCAAATTTTGAAAGGAACGCCTCGAGGGCAGGAAAGAGACCATACAAGGCAATCGAAGCATTCAAAGAGTGACAGGTGTAAGTGTTGGAGCAAAAGGTGAAATATTTTGTTTTTTGCTAAAGTCTTCCTAAAGCTACATTATGACCGAATTATTAGGGTTCTGGTAGGGTTACCAGAATTTTGGGTTGGACACCTGTTCAGTTCACAAAGCATCCAGATCATAAGGCATATGGTGTTATGCGTGGTTATTAAAGGTATTAAATAGCTTAAAGCATGTTCTTTTGGAAATGATATGTGATTGATGGAAGGCAGGGACCGTGAAAACAGGGCACACATCTTCACCAACTAATGAGTCATCTGCACAGCTAGTATCCAAAGCAGCTTGTTCAGTGAATGCCTCTCCAATATATCTCGGCCACTACAGAAAGGATACAGGTGTTAAAGCTCAAGAAAGGCATCATGCACACGAGGAGATAGAATTAGAGTTTCAATATGATTAGGACTCTATGTATTTACTGCACAATACCTGTTGTATTTAATAAGTTTGTTTCAGAATAGATAGGGTTAGTTAATGCTAGGCCATAGAGCTCCCCTCATGCTGGAGGAGGAGTCTAAAATGGTTTGAGTTCTGTTTTCCTATATATAGGAGAAACTCTGATGTAAGTGGGGTTGGAGATTTATGATAAAAACAAAGTTTTCATGTTGGCTTATGTAAAAAGACTTTGACAGTAATAGAAGCAATACTTTTTCTTCCCAAGATTCATCTTGTGTTTCAAATACTCAGAGTATATGTGGTTTGGTCTTTATTCTTCTTGTTTTACAGTTCACTAAATATGCAATCACTCTAAATTCACCTAGTGCTCAGACTTCCTGTGTATGTTTTTTGAATTGAGGTTCTTCTTGAGAAATGTTTTGAGTGTTGAGACATTATATGCCTTGGCTTCCATGATTGAGTAGCTAATAATTTACTGCAGAAGTGTATGATTCCATGAGCCCAATGGAAGAAGTCTAATTTTGTTGTTCCAACCAGCTTAAATTTCATCTACTATTTAAAGAGTTAGCCATCTTTTCTTGCCCTTAATGCATATCAAAAATCTGTGAGAGAGCCCTCTCTGACTAAGGAGGCTAAACCTTAGTCTAAAGCATGGTTTGAAATAGTTTCATGAAATCTTGCTAGGTAGCAGCCCTTAGTACATGATTTTATGATAACAGCGGTGATGGCTTCTTAGGGGATGATAGGAAGGCTAGAATCATTGGTCATGGAAAATTAAAGTTGAAGTTGCAAGGTGGAAGGGTTAGAACACTTTTGGGTGTTCTCCATGTTCCTGCATTGGCCAGAAATCTGATTTATGTAAGCAAGTTGGATGATGCAAGTGTAAAAATAGTGTTCGAGAAGGATACCTGCAAGATGGTTTGGGGAACACTGATATTGATATGGGAAGTTCAGATTGGAACTCTATACAAGGTGCAAGGTAGCACGGTTGTTGATGGGTGCAATAGTTCTATGGTTCCTAAAAGTGGAGCAGAAAATCTAGTGGTCTCTGGAGAGAAGACCATGTTGTGCTCAAAGGCTTGGACATATTGGAGAGGAGGGCCTTCGAATACTTCATGGTAAAGGTATGGTAGAAGGTATGAGTAATATCTCTCTAAATTTTGATTTCTGTGAAAATTGTGTATATGGGAAGCAGAATCGGGTGACTTTTCCCTCTGGTGGTAAGATGGTGAAACATATGTTAGAGCTTGTGCATAGTGATGTGTTTGGACCTGTGAAGGTTCCATCACTGGGTAAGTTTGTGTACTATGCATCATTTATAGATGACTTCTCAAGGAATACATGGATATATTTCCTTAAATAGAAATCTAAAGTCTTTGACAGTTTTAAAGAATTCAAGGCTCTGGTGGAAAACCAGACAGAGAAGAAGATAAAGGTGTTGAGGATAGATAACAGTGGAAAGTTTTGTAGTAAGGAATTTGAAGAATTTTGTAAGAAGTGTGGTATAGCACAACATCAGACTACTCCATATACACCTAAACAAACTATAGTTGCAGAAAGAATGAACAAGACATTCATGGAAAGGGCAAGAAGCATGCTTAGTGGTGCCAGGTTAGGACAGTAATTTTGGGCAGATGCGGTGGAGATAGCATGTTACCTGGTCAACAGATCACCTTCATCAGCGTTGGAGGATAAAACTCCACAAGAGGTATGGACTGGTAGAAACCCTCTCTTTCACATCTGAGGGTATTTGGATGTGATGCATATGTACATGTTCCAAAGGAGAAACGAACCAAGTTGGATAGTAAATCTGAAAATTCCATATTTATTGGGTATAAGGATGGTATAAAGGGTTATAAGCGTTGGAACTGAGTAACAAGGAAGGTTTTGTACAGCCGAGATGTGGTGTTCAGAGAGGTGGAAGATGTTATTAAACTTGAAGTCCAACCAAAGGAACCTGAGAAGTAGAGTTTGAGAAAAAGGAGGAAGAATCAGACTCTATAGCAGAGGAGGAATCAAAAGATGAAGAGCACAAACTCCGGGTGTGAGAAGATCAATTCGAGAAATAAGGTAACCAGAAAGGTATATTCCATCTACTTTCTATTCAAATTTTTCTTTATCTATTACTGATGATGATCCTAGAACTCTGAAGGAAATAGTAGATTTAGAGGATGGAAAACTCTGGAAAGAGGCCATGGTTGATGAAATGGCATCTTTTCACAAAAATGAGGCTTGGGATCTGATGGAGTTGCTAGCTAGAAGGAAACCTATTAGCAGCAAATGGGTGTTCAAGAAGAAGACAAATGCAGAAGGAAAGAAGGAGAAATACAAAGCTCGGTTGGTAGCAAAAGGTTATTCCCAAGTGCCAGGAATTGATTTTGGTGACATTGTTTCTCCTCTTGCCAAGGTAACTTCTATTAGATTACTTTTATCTATTGTCGCTGCTTTTGATTTTGAGGTAGAACAGATGGATGTGAGGATATCATTTCGTCACAGGGATCTATAAGAGGAAATCTACATGAAGCAACCTGAAGGCTTTGTGGTGAAGGGTAAGAAAGAACTGGTATGCAAGTTAAATAAGTCTTTGTATGGGTTAAAACAATCACTAAGGATGTGGTATCAGAAATTTGATACATTTATATGGGGACTTGGCTTCACCAGAAGCAAAGCAGATCACTATATGTATTTTAAATTAATTGGTGACCGTGTTATTTATTTGGTCTTGTATGTGGATGATATGTTGCTGGTTGGAAATGACAAAGAAATTATCAAAGATTTGAAGACCCAATTGTCCTCCAAATTCGACATGAAAGACCTTGGTGCTGCAAACTATATTTTGGGCATGGAAATTAAAAGAGATCGGGCAAAGAGGAAGCTCTGGTTAAACTAGAGGAAGTATGTCGAGACAATATTGCAGAGATTTAATATGCAGGATAGTAAATTGGCGAAGGTTCCTATTCCTGTAGGTGTAAGTTATCTGCTGAACAATGTCCCAAGACACAAGAAGAGGAAGAGGACATGTCTTGTCTTCCATATGCTAGTGCAGTCGATAGCCTGATGTATGCAATGGTCTATTCTAGACCAGACATTGCACATGCAATGTGAGCATTGAGAAAGTTTACGTCAAAACCAGGAAAGGAGCATTGGACAACAGTGAAGCGGGGTTTTAGGTATTTGTGTGGAACTAGTGATTATGGTTTGTGCTACCAAGGAAGACTAGGATTGAACAAAGTGTTGGATATTGGTGACTTTGTTGATGCAGAATGGGCTAGAGATCTGGATCAAAGAAGATCTACAAGTGGGTATGTGTTTAACCTATTTGGAGGTGTAGTCAATTGGATAAGTAAGAAACAATCTGTAGTGGCACTATCAACTACAAAGGCAGAATACATGGCAGTCACTCATGCAAGCAAAGAAGTAGTTTGGTTGTAGAGACTGTGTTCAAGTATGGGGTTAGTTCTCTGTCCATCGCACCTGGCCTACATCAAAAGGTGCGATGCATACTGATCTGGACACTGGATATTCAGTATGCATCTCACCTTGCTCAAAGTTAGGGTGTGATGGGCGCAGAAGGGAAACTTTGCACAATGCTTTTTCATGAAACTTTTGCCTGTTTTTGCTCAAAAATGGATCCTAATTCATCTTTTGTCTGTGTCTCAGACATTTGTTGGATCAAGATGTTCATCACATGGCATGAACGTGAACATGAAGAAGAGGATATGGTTGCCTTACATGATCAAGGCACAATTACTACCTTACGAAACTGTGGTTTGCTCAAATTCTTCCATATATCTAGGCAACAAATCAGTTTTTTGCAATATTTTCTCGATGCATGGGATCCGATCAACCAGGTATTTTAGATTATAGGCAAATCCATTCTATTGACAGTCGAGGATATCTACTTTTTGACAGGGTTTTCGATGCATGGTGCCACTCTCTCACTATCAGGATCTGCTCATGGAGGTGAATCTGTGAGATATTATATCTGCCAGTTCTATAGAGATGGATCTCAGCCTAGTAGAGACGGCAAGATCAATATCTGGGATGTCACTGATTGGCCCTTGAGGACCATTTTATTCACCTTTGCTAGATTGGCTAGTAGCACGACGCTTCATTTTGCAAATAGATCTTATATGCAGTACACCCTAGAATGCCTGGAACCAAAGGTATTCAACTAGTGTGAGGCGGTACTTTTGGTTATAAAAGAACAGCTCCCCAAGGTAAAGAATGGAAGATCCAAGAATTTTGGCTATGGCTCCATCTTGACTGCTTTTGCCTTGGAGAGGATTCTACTGATGCAACCTCATTACATTTCACTAGGATTTCCAGCACCGAGGGAACCACAGATGCAGAGATGGGTTGATCTCATGGCCAGACATGTTGATCAGTCATAGATTTCTTTCTCTAATGCCTTCTTCGGGTGGTTCAACTATCAGGAGATGGTCTTCGCGAAGTATCCATATGTCGGGATGGGTTTCCGAGGCGACCCGGATTTGGTGTTACCAGCTGGCGAGCAGTGGAGCGTTATGGGTAAAATGATCTGACCATATATTTTTTTATCAATTTTTTTATTTTTTAGTGTTTTTTAAATGTTATCAAGACTAATAAAACTCATATATTTGTGTAGATGTTGGGCCAGTGCGAATAGTATCACGCCTAAGGGCGGCAGCTGACGTTCCAGCAGGAGAGGCTATAGGGAGGGTTGTCCTTTGCGATCTGGACATAGTAGATACCCTGGCAGTGTTGCAGGATCAGGTTGAGGGCCTCACTCTTGGTATTCAAGATGTGAGGACTGACAAGTTACCTCTGAGGTTACAATGCCATACTACTGGCGTGTCGAGTCGGTGGACTAGGCTCTTACGTATGATCACACAGGTGGTGACATGCTATCACCAGCACCATTAGTCTAGGGTGCTTTTATGTATTCATTTTTGAGTTTCTTGGTCGTGTGACCGATTTTGTCTTGGACACAAAACATTTTGTAAAAACTATAAATAGTTATATATTTTTTATTTTCAGAGTTTTATCTTTGTTAAGTTATGTGATCCTGATGCAAATGTTAATGTGTGCTTTTCTTTACAAATGCTGCAAATGTCTATCTAACACATAATTTGCTAATGAATCAGTTAATGTGTTTAAGTTTCTAGAAATTTGTTGATATTGAATGGAATCAAATTGCCTTTCCAAAATCCTAACTCTTAGGAACATACAATAGATAGTTGGGTTCTGAATGGAAAAGACGCCAGTAAGCTGTAGAATGACGAGTTGTGAATCTAGCCTGACAATAAGTTGGTGTATGCCATGTCAAATGGAATCATAGAGAAGCTCCATCAACGCACTATACTCAGCGATGTTGTTCATTGATCGACCAATACATACCCCTCTGAAACTCACTAACTCGCCGCTTGGAGCGAAAATGGCCTAGGCTACAGAAGATAGGTCCCACGTACTATGACTAGCTCCGTCGGCGTACCCAATGAATGATTCCAAAAGGTTTGACATCTGCAAAAGAATGCAAAGTGGATTACCTAACCAAAACAACAACACTTGATGAAAACAAAAATGTAACGAAAGCATATTTATAAAGAGATTACTACACTTAATCAAGCATAGTAACGCTTAAGATACAACCCATTTAAGGGTTGCGACAGTGGAATCCCGTCGTAATATACCAGCTCGTAGGATCCTTTTGCTAATACTCGTTTGACAATGTAGGGGTCCATCCATAATAGTTTGAACTTACCTACTCCCAATTTGTCGGAGTCTTGATCATAAAGCAAGACTGAGAAAACACGAGGCTTGACATTTTTGTCGAACTGCGCATTGACACGTTTCTTATGATCTTCATTAGCCAACACAACATCACGACAAGTTTCATCCAATTGGATTATTTCCAAGAAATGAGCCTCTTCCTCAGAATTTTCGGGAAGTAGATCGATTGCGAGCTTGAGGAATGAAATTTCACACTGAATGGGTAAGATAACTTCCAGACCATACACCAACTGAAAGGGTGTAAATCCAGTTGCATTTCTCACCGATGTCCTATATACCCACAGAGCTGAGTATAGGATTAGATTCTAATTCTGTTTGTGGACTCCAATCATCCTTTGTAGCATGCGCTTCAGGACTTTGTTGATTGCCTTAACTTGTTTGTTAGCCTGCGGATAATATGGAGTAGAACTGCCAAGGGATAGTCCTAATTTGGCAGTAAATTCAACCATCATGTGATTGCAAAAATATGATCCATGATTTGTGACTGTAGCCTGTGGAACACTGAATCTAGAGACTACATGATTGAAAAAGAAAAGAGCATCTGTTTCGCCACTGTTATTTAATGTAGCCATCGCCTTGGCCCATTTTGTAAAATAGTCGACAGTGACTATGATATACCCATGCCCCCTAGCCGAGGTGGGTTTACATGTCATGAAATCTATTCCCCATTTAGCAAATGGCCCAACAACAGCTATTGGATGTAACAATGCAGGTGGTCATTTGGTTTTGTGGTAAAAAATCTGAAAGCATGGCAACTTCTAACGGCGATTATGAAATCTTTGAATATAGTAGGCTAGAAGTAACCAGTTTGTAAGATTTTTTGTGCACTAGCGTACACAGGTAAATGTCCCCCAAATGCGACTGAATGATAGTCATTCAAGAGTTTTCAAGCCTCCTCATGCATGAGGCACCTTTGCAAAACTGTATCGACACCACGACAATAAAGTGTATCACTGACGATCATGTAGTCTTTGGCTTGGTATCAAATATGGCGTTGCTCAGCACGAGAGTTGTTAGGCCTAAATGTTTGGGTTTGGAGATAGAACAATATATCTCCATACCATGGATCGCTTGATGATATCAGAAACAGAGTTTCATCCACGATTGATGCTTTAGATGTTAAATCGTTGCACGATAATGGGAGGTCACAAAGTAACTCCGCAAAGACTAGAGATTTCTTTGATTTGGATTTGGTGAATTCTAGATCAAACTCTTGCAAAATGGCTATCCATTTGGAATATTTTCCCCCTAGTAATTGACGTGACAAAATGTAGGTCATAGGGTTGCAATCTGACAAAATGGTAGTTTTGCGGAAGAGTATATAGTTTCGAAATCTCTGCACAGCTTGAACAGCTACTAAGGCCAACTTTTCAACATAGGAGTACTTGCTTTCTGTATCATTTAAGTTGCAGCTTAAATAATACACAGGATGTTCTATTCTATTGTATTCTTGTACTAAAACCATGGTGATGGATGTATCTGTAGTGGCAAGATACAGGTTAAAGTCTTTTTGATAGTCAGGAGCGGACATTAATGATGCTTTTACTAGGGAACCTTTTAAAGCATCAAAGGAAGCTTACACAATCTGATCCTAGTTGAAGGGTACTTCTTTTTTTCAAAAGACACGTATAACCTTTAGCAAGTTCTGCATCATTTGGAATGAACCTCCTCAGAAAGTTTTCTTTCCCTTGGAGTTTCTGAATCTGAAGCAAATTTGAAGGTGGAGGCATGTCAATAATTACCTAAACCTTACATGGGTCGTGTCAAATTTCGTCCTTAGAAACTACAAAACCAAGTAATCTACCAGAACCAACATAAAACACACACTTGTGTGGATTGAGTCGTATCTTGTAGTGTCGACAACGCAGAAATATAGCTCTCAAATGCTACAGATCGTCAGTCCGCTTTTGTGAATGAGTTGGTAGATCATTGAGATATGGTTGAATGATGTGCTTAATGTCATGGAAGGCATAGTTCATTTCCCTCTAAAAAGTTGCCCCTGTGTTCTTCAAACCGAAAGGTAGTTTATGATACGCGAATGTGCCCCATGGACATATAAATGCAATCTTCGACTGGTCCTGTGGGCGGATATTGATTTGATTGTATCTGGAAAATCCATCCATGAATGAAAATGTTTCTCATCCCACATATTCATCAATTATCTGGTCGATGAAGGGTGTAGGGTAGTTGTCTTTTGGACAAGCTTGATTTACATCCCTATATGTAGGTTTTAACCCTGTACAGAAATTACCTGCATATGAATTCTAAAGCACAGAAAATAAACAATGCATGATCATAACACATAAAACACATATACATAAAGATTTTCCCCTGGATCCCAAAACTGGGACTACCAGCTTGATTTTTCAATATGTTCCTTTCAATGTTACAATACATACTTATACATGCCGAAGCATCCAATACCATGGACCGAAAACCATCACGTCCAACATCATGGACCGAAAACCATCGCATCCAATACCATGGACCAAAAACCATCGCGTCCAAAAAACATGTGTGAAAATCATGCATAAAGCCATAGGTGGGTCCGCCCAACCTAACATAGGGTCCAAAACCAAAATTTTCTGGGGCCCTGCCCCGGACCCCATAAAGTAGGGTTACGTGTGCCCTTCAAACCCTCTGTTAACTACGTGCAAAGAATATAACAAAACCCAACATTCGCCCACTTGTTGCTTTCTTTCCAGAGGGGGCCACAAGAGAGCATAGTCATTTTCCCAACCTTGAAATGCCCATTGTCTCTCTACACCAACAGAACTTCTCAGAGTGCACAAATTTTGTCAATGCATCTGTATAATTCTTCAAAGTGTCCACCTTAACTAGCAACACCTTTTTGTCTTCTATCATATCCCTCACAAAGTGATACTGAACATCAATGTGCTTTGTCTTTGAATGATATGCAGGGTTCTTTGCCA
>APFE030779998.1:138714-158688 GCA_000404065.3 Pinus taeda | reverse complement strand
AGTGAAATTTTGAGGTAAAAAATTAGTCTAAATTTTTTTTTACAACAAAAATCAACTTCATAAGAATCAATAGGAGTCAATATGATGATGTGAACCATGGGGGATGATTCACCATTTTTGGAGTAAAAAGATAAAAGGGTAAAACAGTAAAAATAAAAACTATTCTTTTAGCTCATATTATCAACTTATCTCCCTATGATTTTACTCAAATTTCAAGCGAGATCACTCATTGGATGTAAAATTTAATTTTGCATCAAATGAGTCCTCATTTTGTATATTTTCGATGGATCTTAATACACAAAAAATGCGAAATAAATGAAAAACGCGATTCACACTTTGTCATGTATTTGACATTTTTGATGTAGTAGGGTCCATAGAAAGTATGGAACATGGGTATTTATTGGATGCAAAATTAAATTTTACATCCAACGAGTGCTCCCACTTGAAATTTAAGTAAAATCATAGGGAGATAAGTTGAAAATATGAGTTGAAAAAATAGTTTTTCCCTTTTTCCCTCCAAAACTTGATGAGGTAATTTAATCTTATCTTATTATTTCCACAATTATTTTATAATATTCCCTAAGAGGCCCAGTTTAGACCTCAACATTTCTCTAATGGCTTAACACATCATACCAATATGCTATCATAATTGAGCAAACATTTAAACAAAAGAAGTGAGACTTTGGGTCTTCGAATTATTCATAGCTAAAGAAGGGAAAGGGTATCCCAAAATTGCAAAAAAGGATAGAGCCATGGTGGACCACCGCAGGACAATTCATCGAAGCTGCAAACAAAGAATGGTAATGGGAATATGAAGAAAGACATAATAAAGTGGCATAAGTTCCATAAGAGCCCCACTTATAACACCAATGAATGCCATGCAAGGCAGTCACTCGTGGTCATGCTAAAAGCTTTGGATTTAAAATGCAGGGTCTGACTCTAAACTAAACCTAGACAAGGGAAAAAATATCATTGATTCAGAACCTAGTGCCACCATTTCCACTACAAAATTCCACCAAAGTGGGCTCGAATATCTTAAGGAAGTTGAGCACCTCTTTCACTCACAAATGTGGGTAAGAGTGCTCCACTGTATTTCATTGTTGATACTGGGAGTCAAAATAACCTCATCTCAGTAGAGGTTGTTAAGCGATTGGCTCCGTTGACAACACAACATCTGTAACCATAACCAATTAGGTGGCTCCACCAAGGATGAGATCTCTACATTAGCCAATACTGTCACCTACCCTATAACATCAATTCTTTCAAGGATGAGGTATTATGTGATGTTGTTCCCTTTGAAGTTTGGGGTGTTATGTTAGGCCAACTACACTTGTGGAAGTGTTATGATATGTATGAGTCTAGACCTCGTAATGTTATTTTTACTTTGGGTAGACAACTATATATGTTACTAGAGGTAGCCTCACTTGGTGCCATTTCTTTGATCTTTTCTAATTAATGTAGTAGGGTCATATCCTAGAATGGGAAATTTATCTTCTTCCTAATTCACTCTCAAATAAGGATAATATTGTGACCACATCCATGACCACCACATAGGGCTCCTCCATGTAGAAGAGGCACATGTATATGATAGTGGAAGAATACAGAGACATCTTCTCCTGACTAATGGGGGTATCTCTGCACTATCAAGTAAAGCATTAAATCAATCTAATCACCAATGCACCTCTACCTAATGGGCCGATCTGATGTCCTTTTTTCCTAGAAAATGAGGAAATCAAGTGGAAGATCCATGAGTTTCTACATAAAGGGAACATTCGACCAAGTTACTTACTTTGTGGAAGCCTAATTGTACTTGTGCAGAAGAAATATGGGACTTGGATACTCTTCATTTATTATCAAGATCTAAACAAAATCATAGTTAGGAACAAGTACCTGATTCCCCAAATTGACGACCTTCTTGACCAACTCAATGGGGCTAAGTACATTAGTAATATTTATTTGAATTTTTGATATCACCAAGTCCTAATAGGACCAACTGATGTGTGGAAATATGCTTTCAAGTTCAAGGAGGGTCTTTTTGAATAGTTGGTCATGTCCTTTAGTTCAACGAATGCCTAAGAAAATTTCATGATTCTAATGGATGACATCTTGTGACCTTTCACCAACTCTTTCTTGGTTGTATATCTAGATGATATCCTCATCTCCAACAAGAGTTGGGTAGAGCAATTACAACAAATTTATAGGTATTTCACACTCTGTGACAACAAAAACTATGTGCCAGATTGCAAAAATGCTCCTTCAACATGGAAAAGGTTCAATATCTAGGTTACATTATTGATGAGTAAGGTTTGCATGTGGATCCATCCAAGATCCAAGTCATTTAGGATTGTTTAGCCTTGATGACTCTAACAGAGCTTCACAACATGTTGGGCCTTGATAAATTCTATCAAAGATTTGTGTTGGGGTTGTCTTATATCGCTTGGCCCTTAAGTCAAGTGACCAAGGGTGGAGAAAAAACATTTTTTTTTTGGTTTGAGTCGCAATAGAAGTTATTCAATGAATTAAAATACCACCTTTGCTTTGCACCTATCATCAACCAGCCAGACTTGCAACAACTATTTGAGATTGAGACAAATGCCTTTGACTATGCTATTGGTGTAGTTCTCATTCAGTAAGGACATTCCATTGCCCATCACAATAACACTCTCTGATAATGTTCATAGATAGCCCACCTATGATAAGGAGATGTATTCCATTGTGCAAGTTTTTTTATAATGGAAACAATATTATGGAGAAGGAGACAATCACCCACATGGATCACATGACTCTTCAATTTATGCAGACAAAAGGGAAGTTATAGAATGACTACCATCATAAATGGTCCACATACCTACAACAATTCCCTTTTAACATTAAATTAAATAAGGGTATCATCAATCATGTTGCAAAATACCTTAGTTGGCCCTTTGTTGTGGAACTAACCACTATTCTCAACTCTTGTGGACATGCGACCTCTAGATGGCCACAAATATACAACAACGACTCTGAATTCGCTACCACATACTAGATGTTGATGGTAGGAAAGAAAGTTCCAAAATTCCAACTCCAAGATGCATAGTTGTGTTTCCTGGGACACCTTTGTGTTCCTTTAAGCGAGTGTGCAAAGCTAATATGGAGGCACATGATAGTCAGGTAGTAGTGAATTTTGGTGTGGAGAAGATAGTGGAGTATTCCAAATGTATTTTTATTAGACAAAAATTTGAGAGGATGTTTACAATTATATCAAGGTGCACCACCAACGCCATTGCCAAACCAACCATTAAGAAGCAAGGCTTGTACATCCTTCTTCCTACTCCTTATCAGTGTTGGGAATCCATCTCACTGATAAATTAATTTGAAATTGTAATATTAAATAAAATAAAATGAATATATAATTTAAAAATAAATATATGAAAATATACAAATATAATATTTATTGAAAAATGTGTAAAGGCATGGAGATTGTATAGGGATATGCATTGTTTCTTTTAAAAAATATGAAATGACAATAATAATATTTTATTCAAAAAGTGTGAAATGACATTTATTATGAGTACTTTAATTTATGAATTTAAAAGTACTTAGAGCACTACCATGGTTGACCATGAGTTTTCATCCACCATTCAGAATGTGACTAGTAAGTACTTTTAACTCAAGCAATGCCACCTCAACCATGGGGGATGATGCCATCCCCTAAAATGTGATTGGTTCTCATAAAGTGAATTTTGATTGTACAGTTTCCTTAGAAAACCCATTTTTGACCTCAAAATTCCTCTAATGATGGACTATATGTTTGGCCTTCCTTCTACGAAGCATAGTAATGACTATGTGTTTTTTGGTTGTTGATAGATTTTCTAATATGGCCATCTTGACTGCCTACAAGAAGAGTATCACAACAAAAGGCACTACCAAACACTTCTTCGAATGGGCATGGGTACATTTTGGGATCTTGCAGACCATCATATCATATCAGGATAGTAGGTTCCTAAGTGCATTCTTGTTAAGCCTCTGGTCATTATTGGACACCAAGCTCACTAAATCAACTATCTTCCACCCCCATTATGATGGCCAAACAAAGGTCATCAACATGATGATCACATATAGTTTGCACATGTACAACTCCAAACATCCATGCACATGGGATGAGACTCTCCCCTATGTTCATCACAACTACAACGTAGCTCTCTATAACTTAAATAACCATATCCCCTTTCCAGGAGGGCCTATGGTTTCAACTATTAGGTCCCATTGGTGTCGCATTGGCCCGCTTGAAACCACATAGGAAAAATATGCACTTGTTTAATCTGAAGCCAAAAATACACCAAGTTTATTAAAAAATTCAACACATCCATGAGCAGGTCCATGATATCTTGTAGAGATCCAATACTAAGTATAAACAACACCATGATATGAACACTAAGTGCCAGACAAGCTTTAGGTTGGAGACAAGGTTTGGTTGCATTTGCAGAAAGAACACCTTGCAGGGGCCCATTGGAAGCTTTGGACACTCTGTTATGGATCTTTCACCACCACTAAGGTTGTGGGAAACAATTATTTTGAGCTAAGTATCCCCACCTTCCTTGGCCTGCACCCAATTTTCAATGTGGATTGCCTTCGATCATCCTTTCCGCCAAGGTTGGACACATAAAAAATCACAAAGAGAATAAAACCAAGAGAGCTCAACCTAGATTGAATTCAATAATACACAACTAATCATATCATGGACACACATATTAAGAGCACTCGTCAATAGAGGATTTAATTGTATCAGGTAGTCAAAGCAGACCAACTACAACACCAAGGCAAGTGGCTCACAAGGGGCCAAGTTCAAAAAAAGTTTCCCCATATCATGGAGGTACATAAATAAATGGAGGCAATTACTTATTAGGGAGGAGTACTGATCTAGATGGATATCGGTGACCACCCACCTATTCCACTAGCTCACAACACAAATTTCCTATTTTGGTAGCTTTTAGGTCCTAAACATCCAAAGCATTTTTGAGGCGCTAAACGGCTTTTTTTAGGAAGCAGGACAATGAAAACCATTGAATATCATCGATAGTAAGAAAATTTACTTAGATAAACCTTTCCAATGGGCTATCGTGTGTGCCAAACAAAGATCGTATGCCAAAGTTATGACCCCGAGAAGTTGATGTTCCAACTTATCCCATTAGGGCCCATAAACCTTTGGTACTTCTTCTCCTAGGGTTAGGTTTTTTAATGTTTATGGTTTCTCATTACTTCTTCATGATAAAAATATCTCTAAGCCTCATTGTAACATAGTTTAGGAAGGCATATAGCCACCACATATCTGCTCAGAGATAAGTTACCACCATTAAAGCTAGTTTTCTTTCATTCTACATGTATACAATTTCATAATTTTCCATTTATTAATTAAAGTCAAGTTTCAATGTATATTTGTGTTTTGGTTATAAATATGTATTTCATTTTGTTCCCTTCATAAATTCATATCATTGAGAGTATTTTATTCTGGTGGTTATAAGTTTACAGGTCAAGGTGGAATGCTAAAAGTGTCTAAGGGTGCTTTAGTGGTCATGAAGGATAAGAAGATAGGGAACCTTTACAAACTCATACGAAGTGATTAGATAAATGAAGTAGTAGTGGATTCCACTAATTTGTGGCATCAATAATTAGGTCATATAAGTGAGAAGGGACTTTAGGTATTTATTGACAATAAGTTACTCCCAATTTTGAAATTTTTGAATTTAAGTTTCTGCAAGCATTGCATATTTGGGAAATAATTTAGACAAAAAAATTAAAGTAGGAGGTCATAGTAGTAAAGGTATTCTTGAATACATTCATTTTAATGTTTGGGAAGCATCCCCTATTGTTTATTTTGGAGGATCATCATATTCTTTTCATTTATAGATGATTTTTCCATAAAGGTATTAATATATGTATTAAAAAGAAAATCTGATATGTTTAAAACTTTCAACCAAATTAGAACTATGGTAGTGAAGAGAACTGATAGGACAATAAATTTTTAAGAGCATATAACGAAGGAGAGTTTACTTTATAGTTTGAAGAAAATTACAAGGAGGTTGGGATTGTTAGACACAAAACCATAGTTAAAACTCCTAAGAAAAATGGTGTGGAAAAATGCATGAATAAGACTCTTCTGGAAAGAACAAGGAGCATGCTAAGCAAATACACTTTGCAACGAGAGTTGTGGGCATATGCAATTATTAATACTTTTTATTTGGTGAATCAATCATCATTTGTTGCAATAAACTACAAAATTCCTAAAGAGGTATGGACATGTCATCCATGTGATTATTTGAATTTAAAGGTTTTTGTTTGTGATGTGTATGCTCTTATTCCTAAGAATAAACGTTCTAAATTAGACCCTAAATCGAAGAAACACATATTTCTTAGTTACGACGATGATTCTAAGGGATATGGTGTTGGGTGGACTGAAGGATGTGGGGCAGACCCGAGGATGGTAAGCAGACCTACCCATGGTTTCGCGCATGGTTTTGGGTATCCAGTCAAGGGAACTATGATTATGTTTTGATATAGGGTTAATGGATCGAGGTTTATGAATAATTCAACATGTATATAATGTATTGTAACATTAAAAAGAATATAATGAAAAATCAATCTGGTTTTCTTGGTTTGGGTTCTAGGAGAAAATTTCCGTGTATATTTTATGTTCTTGTCATTATATATATATTTTTTGTTTTAAGAATCTATTTGCATGCAATATCTGTACAGGGTTAAAACCTACATATAGTTTGTGGGATCCTACTACCTACAATATCATCATCAAAAGAGATGTGATATTTGAAGAATCTTCTCTTACTAAATCAGATCATGCAAAAGATGTTGTGAAATATGAACAAGCACCAAATAAACAAATTCAATTTGAGACAGAACCATCTACAAACACATATAAGCAAGAAGAATATTATAGAGATAAATAAGTTCTAAATTCTAAAGTCACTCATGAAATAATTGTAGTTCCAAAACCTACACTGAGAAGATCTACATGGGAGAGAAAAGCTCCAAAAGGGTATGCCAAATTTGTTTCATCAACTGCTTTGGTTACTGATGTTGAAGAACCTTTTTTATTATCAAGAAGAAGTAAATGATATCATCGATGACAAATGGAAAGCAACGATGAAAGAGGAAATGGATGTATTGGAGAAAAAAAAACATGGGACCTAGTAGAACTCCTGAAAGATAGGAAGGTTGTCGGATGCAAAGGGACTTCATATTGAAAAGAGGCATTGATGGTAATATTGAAAGGAATAAAGCCATATTGGTTGTAAAAGGTTACTCACATATGGAAGGTATAGATTTCCATGAGATTTTTTTTGTTCCATTTGTTAAACTTGTTTTTATATGCATTGTGTTAACACTAGTTTCTTTTCTTGAATTCGAGTTAGAACAATTAGATGTTAAAGCAACATTCTTACATGTAGATTTGGATGAGGATATTTATATGGAACAACTAGAAGGTTCATTGTAACATTGCAATGGATGATTAGTTTGCAAGCTCAAGAAATGATTGTATTGCCTGAAGCAATTGCCTAGGAAATGGTATAAGAAGTTTGATGCCTTCATGACGAACCAAAATTATATTAGAAGTGAGTATGATCATTGTGTGTACTTTAAAAGTTTGAATAACATTTTCATTATCTTAGTATTGTATGTTGAAGATATGCCATTGGAAGTAAAATAATGAAATAAATCAATAGCTTAAAGGCTCAAATGGCTAAGATGTTTATTTGAAGGATCTAGGAGCTGCAAAATAAATCTTGGGAATTGAAATACATAGAGACAGGAAAAATGGTAAGCTCATGTTTTCACAATAGAAGTATGTAGAGAAAATACTTGAGAAGTTTGGGATGAATAACGTGAAATTAGTTAATATCCTTTTCACTTTACATTTTAAGCTTTCTTCTGGCTTATGTTCTAGTAATGAAGAAGAAAATGAGTATATGTCTTGTGTACATATGCTAATGCAGTAGGAAGTATGATGCATATGATGGTTTGTACTAGATTTTATATTTCATGTGTAGTGGGTGTTATCAACATGTTTATTGCGAATCTAGGAAAAGAGCATTGGGATGCAGTGAAATGGGTTCTTCGGTATTTTAGAGGCACAAGTGCTTATTGTATCACATTTAATGGTTGTAAATATTATGTCTGCAGATATGTTGACTCAGATTTTGCAGGTGATTTGGGCAGGAGGAGGTCCACTTTAGTATATGTCTTTGCGCTTGCAGGGGGATCCATCGGTCGGATATCAAATCTTTAAGAAATAGTTTCTTTATCCAACATAGAGGAAAAGTACATTACTATCTCACATGCTTGAAAAGATGAAATTTTGTTGAAGGGGCTTCTAGGTGAACTTGGGAGAGAGAAGAATAAAATAATTATACTCTGAGATAGTCAAAGTGTGTTACATTTGGATGCATATCTAGTTTGCCATCGAAAGAACAAACATATTATTATAAAGTACCATTTTGTAATAGGTTATCAATGGAGGTGAGTAGATCTCATAAACGTCCACACTTGAGAAAAATTTGTAGACATATTTACAAAAACAATGTTGATAGAGAAGTTGTGGTGGTGTCTTACTTCTCTTGGTTTGCAGAAAAGGTGATAGGAATTTGGAAAAGAATGAGGAAAATCAATGTTGTCAAGGTGGTGATGTTAAACTATGACAACAATATGTAAATATAAATTTAATTTTATTAAAGTAAAAACTGTTGTTGTTATTCAATTTTACTAATGGAGAATATAATTACCAAAACTATTGTAACGAATCCTACTTCATATATGTTTTTTATAGATGAGGAGGCTAGGTGATTGATGTAATTCTGAATGTCATAGTTCCCCTAAATTATAAAATTCCTAATTTCCTTGCCGATGGATCTTTCCTTGATAAATTGTCAAGGTTTTACAATGTAAATACTATTTACCACTGTGTATACTTTTGTCTACCATTTTCTTTGTGAATGATATTGTTTACAGACCCTGAATAACACAAAAAACAAAGATTTTATCCACAAATGATCCCAAATAATGTTGATGGACATGGATTCCTTATAACCCAAATAAATTGATATGCAGGGATATGATCATCCCTAGTAATGATAGTTATGGCTCACACAAGCCATCACCTAGACTTATGGACATGATAATTAATAAAATCCAAGTCTACAACCTCATGATGTAAGAAATTGAAGGTACTTCATGTCCCATATCTCTCAATGGTACATAAGCCTATGAGCTTCTAGCTGGAAGAAAGGTCGACCTATCTTTGTAATTAATCTCTTCACATGGTTTTCTTATCCTTGAGACCATTGACACATTGCCCCACATTATGGTAGGATTCAGCTCTCAATGTTTAAATGTAAAATCTCTTTCGATCTTGGTTTTCATCATGCATTTATTGTTTGTTTAGTCTTTAAGTTTCCCTGGCATCTATATTTCCATTCCCCTCCTTCAATCTCTCCTTCACCCTTTTCATCTTTGTCTCTTTGTGAAGAACTCGACCACTTAAAATCTCTACATGCGTTCTACACTACAACTTGCCTACCTTAATGGATAGTTAGGTCCCACTTTGATTTGGGAAAGCCTTAAAATACATAGAGAAAAAAAAGTAGAAAAATACACCCATAATCCCAAAAATACCAAAGAGGGAAGCACTCATAATTCCCCCCAATTTGGTAAAACCATTAGTACTTGTAGGTCAATTGGTAGGCCTAGTAACAATAAAGCTCTTATTGAGCTAGACAATGAATACTCCATTGATGAAGAGACTAAGGGAGGTTCTTTTGAAAGAGTCATCCATAATGTCTTCAAAGGATACAACAAATAAAATCTCTCAATCTTCTCTCTCTCTCTCTAATGCTACCTTATTAGAGGTTATGGCAATCCAGATTTTGTAGCTTTCACACCACTACAAAATGTGGATTTTTGTTACTGAGTGTACAACCCAAGCCATTGGAGTTTGGATACTAAATTAATTAATTCAGAACTAAAGCACAAAACACACATACAGAGTAATTCAAGCATGCTCACGAGAACACATAAATGATTCAAATACTTTTTATTTATTCCAAAATGTGTTATTATAGTCAAGAATTTAGATCTGAGAGTGAATTTCTTAGAGTATTTGAAATTCCTATGTTGTTACACAACAACACCATGCACAACAACAAGACACACTTGCCAATTTGTAAAATAGCTAGTCACCCTCTCTGAAAATTTTGTAGCTGCCAAGACTAATGCCAACAACCCAAGAACCAAGAGCTTGAGACAAACCTGTAGAAAACCAATAGGAAAAAAAAGAAAAAGAAAAAAATCCCCTTCTTTTTATGTACCTGCAATTTATTATCATGTCGTTAACCTCCTCATATTCCAATGGAAACAATTTGTTTCTTATGTTGTTGACCTCTTTGCCTTCCTAAACTAAACTGATTCACTTCCTCTGCGAATGCACACAAACCAAATTTTGTAACTTATGTCTCATTCTAGCAGCACGTCAAGCAGGGTTTGTCCCAGAGAAGCACAACTAACCAACTGCTAATTTTGGATGTGTCATCAACTCCACGAGTCAAGAGTATCAAAAAACAATCCTAGGAGTGTCAGCAACTCAAGATCAATCGTCACTTTGATAAAATGTAGTTATAGGAGTAGCAACAACTACCAGCTAGGTGTATCAACAACTTTAAAATATATGAGAGTGACAACACTTATTACAAAACTTGTTTTTTTTTTGTTGATGAGGATTGTGCAAGGCCGAGGATGCTCCTGCATTATACACCCTTGGTAAGAAAATATGAGCTACCAACTCATGTGGTATTTCCTTTTGAGATTGATGTCCCTCGTAGGCATGTTAGCTCTTGTCCAATCACTCATGATGCATTTTTAGATTCCCTTTTTCTCCATTTGATCAAATACTCTAGATACTCCTTGCGACATGTCTTTTTTCCAAACCCGGTGGCCAAAACTTCTTCCACTTTTCGACAGGTTTGATTGGTAACTATTTCTTCCACTTTTTAACAGGTTTGACTGGTAACTACTTGTTCCACTCAGTGGGCATACCTGTCTCTTCACTTCTTTCTCCTTCATGAAACTCATATAGATCAACCACATTTAATATTAGAGAGATATCCAAGTCTCTTGACAACTGCAACTTGTAGGAATTTTCATAATTTTTTTGAAGAATTCTACATGGGCCTGTCTTCTTACATTTTAACTTGCTTTAGGTACCCTTGGGAAATCTCTCTTTCCACATATGCGCCATTACTAACTCGCCTAATTCAGGGAAAACCTTTTCTCTTCTTTTCGAATTGCTTTCTCCTTGTACTTGTAATTACTTTGTTGCAATCTTTTCTTCACATGTTCATGTATTAGCTGCATGATGTATGCAAAATCACTTGCATCAACACTCTTCCTTTCCCCCAAATATGTAAATTGTATCAGGTCCACAATACCTTTCGGTGACTTCCAATAAACAATCTAAAATGGACTCTTACCATTGGATCGGTTCACCAAGTCATTGTATGCAAACTTTGCTTGTGCCAAGACCATATCCCACTGGTTGGGATTTTCACTACTCAAAATTCTCAACAAATTCCCAAGACTCCTATTCACTAATTCAGTTTTTCCATCCATATATGGATGATAGGATGAATTGTCTAACAATTTAGATCCCATATTTTTCCACAACGTCCTCCAAAAGTGACTCAAAAATCCCTTTCCTTTGTCTGAAGTAATGGTTCTTGGAAACCCATGAAGTCTCACTACTTCTTTGAAGAATAAAGCAACCACTTTAGTAGCATCACTTGTCTTCTTGCATGATTTGAAATGTGCCATCTTTGAAAACCTATATACAACAACCATCACTAAATCATGCTTCCTCTGTGTCCTTGACAATTCCATGCTCACATCTTCCCAAGGCCTTTTGGTACTGGCAATGAGTATATAATCATGTATTTTGGCTTCTACTTTTGGCTAGTTTGAAAACTCTACACCACTGAACAAAATTTCTGACATCCTTGTTGATGCTAGGCCAAAACTTCCTCTCCTTTACTAATGTTGCAGTCTTATCCATGCCAAAATTTCCACCCAAGCCTCCACAATGTAGCTCCTTGATAAGATTCAACCTCATTGAACCTTGAGGAATGCACAATTATTGATTTTTAAATAAAAACCCTTCTTGGATATGGTAGTATAAGAACATGGTTCTGTCCACACTCCAAGGTGCTTTACAAGTTGTCCATGCTTCTCCAAAATCAACATCTTCTGCATACAAATCCTTCATGCTTTCCAAACTTAACACTTCTACAGACAAAGTGTTGAGTAAAAACACTCTCCTACTCAATGCATCTACAAATTTGTTTGACTTTCTAGACCTATACTTCAAAAAAAATATATAACTTTTCAAGAGTTCAACCCATTTAGAATTCCTTTGATTCAACTTACATTGGCTGTTAATATATTGTAATGCTTTATGATCAGTAAACAAGACAAATTCCTTGGGCAACAAATAGTGTCTCCACTTCTTCAAAGCCTGTAGAATAGCATACAATTCATGGTCATATACAAAATACTTCTTCTTAGCATCATTCAACTTGGTTCTCACTAAAGAATGCTATTGGTCTGCCTTCTTGGCTCAAAACTGCCCCAATTTTTTTCCCACTTCCGTCACAGTAAACTTAGAATACTTTATTAAAGTTTTGAAGTGCAAAAATAGGTTTCCCTGTCACCTTCCTTTTAAGATCCATAAATGATTTCCCTGCTACTACTGTCCATTTAAAAGTTCCTTTCTTCATGCACTTCGTAAGCGGTGCAGAAATCAAAATGAAATTTCTAATAAATTTCTGGTAGAAGCTTGCCAATCCATGAAATCTCCTCACCTCAAAAGTAGACTTAGGTGTTGGACAATCCAAAATAGCCTTCTCCTTTTTAGAATCCATCTTCAAACCTTCCTTGGAAATCACAAATCCCAAGTACACTAACTCATCTTGCATGAATGTACATTTCTTCAAGTTGATTAGCAACTTCTCTTCCTTCAACTACTACAACACTTGCTTTACGTGTTTCAAGTGCTCCTCTTTGTTTTTTCCGAAGATTAAAATTTCATCCAAGTACACTACAACAAATTTTCCCAGTAATGGTTTCAATACCTCATTCATGAATCTCATGAACATGCTAGGGGCATTTGTAATCCCAAAAGGCATAACCAACCATTCAAACAATCTATCCTTCATCTTGAAATAAATTTTCCACTCATCACCTTCCCTGATCCAGATTTGATGATAACCTCTCTTTAAGTCAATCTTGGTGAAATATGTAGCCCCAATTAAACGGTCCAAAATATCCTCCATCCTTTTCAAGGGAAAATGGTACTTTATGGTTATCCTATTAATGGCTCTATAAACCGTGCACATCCTCCATTCACTCATATTATTTGGGGTCAATATGGCTGGTACACCACATGGACTCAAACTTTCTCTTATAAGTACTCTACCAAGCAGCTCAAGCACCTGCTTATTTACTTCCTCATTCTTTGTTGGAGTCATCCTGTAAGGTGCCTTGTTTGGTAAGTTTGATCTTGAAATCAATTCAATCTGATGAGAAATACTTCTCATGGGAGGTAGTCCTTTTGGAAATTCATCAACAACAATCTTCTTGAATTCATCTAATAAGGATTTAATTTTTGTTGGGATGGTTTCTAAATTCACTTCCTTTGGCACAACCTTTGGAATCAATACTAAACAAATTTTCACCTTTCGTTCCTCATGTACAAACTCCTTGGCTGAACATAACGTTATCTTGCGTTTACACGTGCTACTATTCCACAGCTTCCTGCTGTTACAACTGTAGTTTCAAGCATTGGGGTGAGCATGTATCATTGGGCATCCTTCTTGAACTCATATGGATTTTCTCGACCATCAGGGTGAGATTTTCTATCAAACAACCACGACCTTCCCAGAAGTACATGGCATGTGTCCATCTCAACTACATCGCACAATACTTGCTCTTGAAGACCACCAATTTGAAAATTCACTAAGCATTGCTCAGTCACAACCACTTGTTGTCCCTTTTGTAACCATGAGACCTTGTAAGGGTTTGGATGGACTAAACTCTTGAGTTTCAACTTATCGATGACTTCAGTGGACACTAAATTCTCTGTACTTCCACCATCTATGACCAAGTTACAACAATTTCCTTGGACCTTACATTTAGTTTTGAAAATTTTCCTCCTTTGCTCTAGTTCTTCGACTATCTTCTTCTCAGGCTTGAGAAATACTTTGTGAAACATCAAATTTTGTCCCTATTATTCTTGAAGCACAGTCACATTTTCTCCAGCAAGATAATCTTCATCAACTTGTGTAAATTATGTTCTGGCTTCACCTCTTCTTCCTGAATTTTGTCCTTCCGAGCACTCAAATTTCTTATGTCCTTCAACTCCAAAACAATAACAAGTAACTACATACTTTCCCTTTCCTCTTTCGAGACCTCCTCTGCCTCTCCTAGCGCTATTTCAACCATTACCACCTTGACCACTGGTGGATTCTTCTTCCTTTTCATTGCCTCTAACAATGCCTTCTTTACCTCTGCCTCTAAAACCTCATCCTCTATCTTTTTTCTATGTTTTCCTATTCAACTTTTCCTCCACCTTCAAGGTAATGTGATATGCTTCATCAAAATTTTAGAAATAATGAATACTCATTTCATATTGAATCAAGTATTTCAATCCATTCACATACCTTGCAACTCTTTGAAATTTTGGTTCTTTTATATTTGATCGAAGTGAGTTTGAAAAACTCCTCGGTGTACTCATGAAAATGAGTATCCTTTTGTCTTGGATTCTGGACTTGTCTATACAAATTTTTCTGGTAATCAACATGCATAAATCTCCTTGATCTTCATGACCATCTTCTTCCAAGTCTTGATCTTTTCTAGCTGATTGTTTACTATGTCTTTCTACAAAATATCCCACTGTAGTGCAACATGACCTTTCAACTTTGTCATTGAAAATTTCACTTGATTTGGATCCTGAATATTTTCATACTTGAAGTATCTTTCGAGTTCTCTAATCCAATCGATGAGCACATTAGCTCTAAGATTGCCATCATATTAGGAACATTTAAATCTTGCATTACATCTATTTCTCAAGTATGATATCGACCTCGTAGTTGGGTCTCTCTCCTTAGCCTCCTATTCTTCATCTATTTCTTCTTTAGGCTCTAAATCTACCCGTGAATCTCCATTTATTCTATGCTCTAGCTCTTTAATTCTTTGTCTTAATTCTTCTAGCTATTAATTTCCTACACCTCTTCTCCTCGATGGCATCCTTACACAATTTAAGTGTCTCACCAACATCCACAGACCTCAACCCGGGTTCTATGATCCAACTTGTACCTTCAACACTCCGTTGTTCAACCACTGAAAAGGTTTCCTGGTACACTGTTACACGAAGCAATTAAAGGTGCAAATCCAAAAAACGAATCCTGCTCTAATACCACTTGACATAGTCTAGGTTTTGTAGCTTTCACAAAACTTCAAAATCTAGATTGTTGTTACAAAGTGCACAATCCAAGCCAATGGAGTTTGGAAACTAAATTAATTAATTCAAAACTAAATCACAGAACACACACAAAAAGTAATTCAAGTATGCTCACAAGAACACAAAAATGATTCAAATATATATATAAATATATATATATATATATTCCAAATGATTCATATATATATATATATATATATATTATTCCAAAATGTGTTGTTACATTTAGGAATGCATATATGATAGTGAAGTTCTCAAAGTACTTGAAATTCCTATGTTGTTACACAATAACACCATGGACAACAAGCATACACACTCACCAACTCATACAAAAACTAGTCACTCTCTCTGTAGTAGCCAAGACCAATGCCAACAATCCAAGAACAAAGAGCCCAAAACAAACCTGTAGAAAACTAATAGGAAATAATCAAAAGAAAAAAAAGTGCTTTTTTTTTTTTTTTTCTATGTGCCCACAATTTATTATCATGTTTCTCTCCTCTTCACATTCCAATAGAAATAATTCATTTCTTATGTTGTTGACCTCTTCGCCTTCATAAAATGAACTGATTCACTTCCTCTTTATGTGTAGGAAAACCAAAATTTGTAACTTACATCTCATTCTGGCAGCACGTCTAACAGGGTTTGTCCCATAGCAGCGTAGCTAACCAATTGTTGATTTTCGATGTGTTTGCAACTCCATGTAGCAGGAGTACAACACACGATCCTAGGAGTGTCAACAACTCGAGAGCAATTGTTGCTTTGATAAAATGTAGCTACAGGAGTAGCAACAACTACCATTTGGGTGTATCAACAACTAACATAATAGGTGTATCAAAAACTTTAAAATATATGAGAGTAACAACACTTATTGAAAAAATCAACAAACACTTTTTTTGGTTGATAAGGATTTCCTGACACCAAGGATGCTTCTACTTCAGAGCTTAAGTTGGATGAAGAAGCATAGATTTCTATCAAAGGAAAATCATACATAGACACGCCCCTCCCACTCCCCCGTTCCCTCCCATCTCATTGTGGACTTTCCATGGGAGACCCCTTGAACAAAAGAGACAACGACATTCCTTTTAGAACTATCTTGCACATAATGTGGTACATTTTCTCCTTTTTTTCCTCGGTCCTTGATGCCTAAAAGATTTTATGAGAACCTATTATTGACATCTTATCTTATTAGTAGAGAATCCTTACTCCTATATTTAAGAAGCTTCTTAGATAGAATCAAGAACTCATATAGAAAAAGGGATTTCTACTCAAAATATTGCATGACAATGATGGATTTCTCCTTGGAATTGGAGCTAAAAGTAATTATTAGGGTTGATGGTCTTCTCAATGATTTCTTTTTAGTTTTATAGACTTATCTACTAGTCAAGATTACTACTCTATTTCCTTTTTTGATGGTTATTTGGCTATTTTTCTATTCTCATATGGATGTATTTAGGAATATATCTATAGACTATGAACTTTTGTTTCATATCTTGGAGCTTCTAGAGCTTACTTGCATGCCTTTCCCACTCATATATGTTGCAATTTTTTGTAATGGGCCTTTGAAAAAATGAATGAATAAATAAAAAAAATTCTGCATTGATTAAAAAATCATATTCATCTTAACTTTGAATATATTGGATATATTCATCCTCAAGGGGGAAGGCTGCAAACTTTTCTACAAATTTTCACATTGTTAAAATCTAAATTTTAAAAAATATTATATTCACTTCAAAGAATTTGACCTATATTAGCACTTATAAATTCATAATTAAGATGGATCTAAAGTACATATATATAAAATTGAAGAGACACCAATGTGCCTTTCACTACAAACTACACCTAGATTTTACTAAAGGGTAATTGCAAGTGCTATGTTCCTTAGCGATAACTAAACCACCAATAACAAAAAATATCTTTAGTGAGTAACCTTCACGTCTATATAAAGATAGGTGTTGAGGATGTAAGTCACTTTTGGGGGATTTAAACTATCCCACGGGTGTCCAAGCTTGATTGAGCTTCCACAATCCCGGTGATAACATCCCACTCTTGGGTACATCTTTCTTCCATTCAAACTTGAGGTTGGCCCTGACCTAGACTCAACCTAATTATGGATTTATATATATTTATATGTATGTATGTATGCATACTTATTTATTTTCTCTCTCTCTCTCTCTCACACACACAACACACACATTCTAACTATATAAATTTTAAAACTTTTCAGAATATCCATCTTTTCCCTTATATATTCTTACATTTACATATTCCATTGTTTATGTTTATGCAATATCCTCTATGGATATAGATTTCTAACACCCTTATCTTTTTCAAATTTAAACTTATCTCATTTATATATTACTTGTTAACTCAATGAAGCTGTATAGATATAATAATATAATATTTAAAATTTGGAGAAAGTTTTCCTTGAGCTTTGGATGCAGAGTCCAATTGTGCCTATCTTTAAAAGTGGGGATAAAATCATAACCTCTAATTAGAGGACCATTATGATTCTTTAGCTTGAAATCCATGATAAAAGATCTAAAGGCCAAGTTGAGTTTAGGAGATATCATTCAATAGTGGACCATCATGTTATTCTTAGGATAATTGCAAAGGAATTCTACAATAATAAAATTGATCTCTTCTATTGTTTTGTTGAATTTAGAAAAGATTTTGACACCATTCCTATAATGAATCTTTGGGGAAGGCTATAAGAGATTATGGTTCCTCTCAAGTTGAGAGTAGTTGTGACAAGGTTGTACGAGAATGTAATTGCCAAGTTCAGGACCATTGAGGATTGGATGGGAGAGATTAATTGTAATACTGGAGTCAAGCAAGGATGTCCTTTATCTCATACCCTTTTTGGTATTTACATTGATAATTGAAAAGAGTGTTTGGAAGATGCATATTCTGTTGGCCCCACACTCATTGGTATAGTCATAACTCTTCTCCTGTATACTGACGATATTATTCTATTGACAAGGAGCCATTACAATCTTGGCAAACAACTTCTAATCCTTCGATATTTCTACTTCAAGATGAACATGACTATTAATATTGTCAAAACTGAAGTCATGATAATTAAATCCAAAAATATTACTACTTGGAGGGAGTTCCTTCATACAAATATTTGAGAATCAACATTCATCATAAGCCCAATTGGAATTATAACATTGAGAAAATGATAAATGGAGGTCGAAAATCTTTTTATGGGCTTGAAACAATTCTAGATCAACCGATCTAACAATGTTACCAACTTAACGAGAACATTACCGAGTTCTCATTTCTTTGGAGGTCACATCAAATCACAATTTTCATACTGATTTTAAAAAGTGGTGATGTAACATCACTCTTTTTTCATTTAAGGGTTAAAATTCCAACATTTTTTTAACCATGGCATTAAAAACCAATATGATGATTATGAAATACATGAAAATGTGGGGATGTAGCATCACCTCATTTTTTTTCAAGGATAAAATCTAAACATTTTTCAATCATTGCATTAAAGACAAAATATCATGACTACAAAGACATGAAAAAACACATTGAAATGCAAAAGTGGTGATGTTGAACATCACCCATTTTTTTGGGGTTAAAATTCAAACTTTTTTCAATCATGGCATTAAAGACAAAATATCATGATGATGAAAGACATGAAAAAATACATTGAAAAGCAAAAGTGGTGATGCAACATCACCTTTTTATTTGTAGAGTTAGAATTAAGATATTTTTCAATCATGACATTAAATGTCAAATATCATGACTACAAAAAACCTTATAACACAACACTTAAAATTTGTGTTATTTTTTTTTTATTAAATATTTGCTTTTAGTGTTTTCAAAGTTGGCTATCATTTATTTTATTTTATTTTATTTTGTTATAATTAACAATTAATTGACATTATAACATCGACAATTGATTGAAAAATTTTTTTAAACAAAACTTCACTATGAATTATAACTTGATATTGCATAAATTTTTGTTTATATATATATATATATATATATATATAATATATTTTATATATATACACCCACAAATCATTTGTAAAATAAAACTCACATTTTTATTTGGAAAAGTGATTAAAAATTTTGTTAAAAAAATAATGAAAGGCATTTTTTTTTAAAAGGAGAAAAGCCTTTAAATACAAAAACAGAAAAGATTACTTTTGAAATTCTGGAAAATATATTCAACTAATAAAAATAAAATTAATAAACAACAATGTCTGTACATGGGCAATTCTGACAACTACCACTAACACTACACCTACCTATGGCGCCTAGGACTTATATTCCTCTCCATAGACTATACTCTACTCCTGAGAATTTAAACCTTGGATCTCTTTGTTTATACAATACTTCATACCATAATAATAACCAATTGAGATACACAGCCAAAACTAAGATAATAAACCATTTAAAAA
>APFE030779998.1:109222-138183 GCA_000404065.3 Pinus taeda | reverse complement strand
ATAAATGTATTTGTTATTATTAATGAATTAGTACATATATTGATTCAATAATAATAATACGTTACACTGAATACTTTTTTTTTTGGTGTAAATTATACTACTGCTATTATATTATACAAAAAGTGTTAAAAAAAGAGTACATTCGCCATGCTAGGATGGCCGCCGCTGAACATTTGAGCGTGCTATGACTGAACATGAACCTGAAAAACTGTGGAACAAAGTGACTGTCCACTGACTTCAGACCCGAACCCATAACAGACTAGTTACATGCCAAATTGCTTTCTATCCCTGCCGAAGCGACACAGATCTTCCATACTATCCGAAATAAAACACGTACACTGAATATTAGTAGATATGCAATAAGTTATTAGGTTTATAATTTAATATACTAATATTACTAAATGTGCCAATAAATAAATGTTTATCATAATAAGGTTAATTAATATTAAGATAATAAATTAATATATTAGAACTGATGTAGTAGGATATTCAATATGAATTATATATTACTATAAATTGATAAAAATTTAAGGAACTTAGAGTTGAGAGATTATCGTGAGTCAACTCCCACTAACTTCAAGTTTGCAATCACGATTGAGGTTATTTTAATGTCTTCATATCTCAAGAGCCTTTATGAATCTTCTTTTGAAGTAGTGTTCTTCTTTAGCGCCAATGATAGAAGTGCCTTTTAAGTAAGATGTGATGCTTAGTGAGGAGGGAATGCCTAGCAAGAGCACAAAAGCGAGAATATTGATTTTTAATGTTCGTGCAATGCTCCTATTTTCTCGTTTTAAATGACCTACCAGTTTCACCAATATAGACCTTTCCAGAGGAGCAATTAATTTTATAGATTCCTTTTAGCTGATGTTGATCAATATCGTCCTTAATAGATTTCATTTTATGTCTTATTGTTTCTAATGGTTTGAAAGTACAGAGGTCAACTCCTCGACAACTCCTCGACCTTGCACATGCGACAATGCTTCACCTTCATCACCAAAATGCAAACATTATTTAACTTCCCCTCTCCACTATTTAATGCCATCTGGGTGGCTGCATGTGGCAACATGCTAGGAACGAGCTCCACGAACCCCATTTAATGACCCTTAGGTGGGCGAGGTGGTGGGCTTGTCCCCCAAAGCCCCCTCTTGGATCATATGCACACCTCCATCGGAGAAAAAGTCCAAAACAATTATTATAATATTTTTTCACTGATTCTACAAATGTCTTGGCATGGTAAGTTTGAACTTTGTGCTGTACACAATCAAAGTGTTTCAGAGTTTTGAACATCACTAAATCCATTTATATATTTAAAAACTCATTATAAACAAAAGAAATTCCTAGTGTCATAATTTTTTTGTCACTTCATTCCAAACCCAAAAAACAAAAAGTCCAATGATTAGACTACCACCTTTTAAAGTACCTGCACTTTCATTGATCCTTATGTCGACTGCAATGTCTGTGATATTTTGAATGTGACAGGTAAACCTCCTTCCTAACCATCAAATTTTGAGAAGATTTTGAAATATTTTGAATGTGACAGTGAGAACCTCCCTCCTAACCATCAAATTTTGAGAAACTTTTTAAATACTCTCAAAATCAACAAACAACAAAAATTCAATCACATTATGTATATTTAATTTTAAATTTAATCATTCTATATAAGTTTATTTGCTCAAGAGCACTTTTTTTTCTTGAAAAGAAAAAGACTTCTTTCATTGATAACAAAAGACAATTACATTTGCAAAGTTCTGTGAACATATATTGGCTCCAAATTGCCTCAAAACATTGTGAAAGTGGAAGAGAAATGTCCATAGAGAGGGACTAGGCTCCCATATAGGAACAAAAATAGATAAAAACAATGACAAAATAGACTAAACCACCAACAAAACAACTATACAAAAATCTTTGAGCATTAAGGTGCCCTGCATCATACACATAGAACCTATAGAAAACAAGCCAAAAAGGCATATGCCCAAAGGAAATACATATTGAGCCTCCATTAAAAGGAGAAAGCCCTTGAACTCTTGATTGAGCCATTGACTAGATAGTCGAAATGAATCTGCCCAAGCATTGCAAAGGCTCCTCACTTAAATAGTTGGTCTGCCAAGTCATTCTGCTCCTAGAAGATATGACAAAAAGAGATGGAAGTGAAGGAGACCATCATAGACTAAATTTGGTTTATCTAGTGATGAAATTTCTAGCGATAAATGACCATTGACCCAATGAATGACCACTTTTGAATTTCTTGCTATCGAAATCTCTTCTACAACACGCCAAGAAACACATTTTATCACCCCACACAACCAACACCTCTACTCTAACATTAGTGCCCCTGACCATATAAGAAATTAGGAAATGAAAAACCACGGAAAGTCTAAAGATGATTATGGCTCCACACCCCACTCACCCTTTGAAAAACCCTAGTCTAAAATTTTGTAAGTTTATCTGCCACATAAGTCTCATGGACCAATTTCCATAAAATAAATCATAATTCTTAAGAAAGTGAATCTCAAATCTGATACTTTATTCTCAAACATACAACCATTCCTATAGCACCAGATATCAAAAAAAAAATATAATCTTGCAACTGTAACTAAGTTGTCAAGAGCAGTTCACTAAGCACTTAGCTACAGTTGCAAGATCATATAATTGGTGTTATTATTGGCTATGCGCGTTCTTCCAACGTTCTTTTCGTGAGAGATATCATGCGCAATTCAGCTCACGCTCTTTCTTACAACGAGCTTTTCGTGAGAGATAATGTGCGAACGTGAAGAACGAGGCAATTCATAGGAACTAGAGTGGGAGATCATGATCAACTCACACTTCTAGCTATTCAAAAGTTGAAATTACATTTAATAACTGAGCTCACCACCTTGGTTCCTGGAAATAGAAATCCCATTTAATAACTGTGAGTTCGCCACCTTTGATCATGCAAATAATCATGGCATTAAATTTCAACATATAAATAAGATTCTTTTTAAGGCTGCTGTTGGGGCTTTTTTTGTGACAAGATTATTTAAGTGGAAGAATTGTCTGGAGGGTTATTTTCCGTGGTAAAAAATATTCAACAAATCATATCGAAATAATGTTTAAATTATGTTTTTGAAAGTGGTAATAGATTCAGCACCATTAAGAATTTCAAAGACACATAAAATCTTGTTTGAAATTTAACAATTTTAATTTAGATTTATCAAAAATCCCTGCCGGAATTTATCAAAATATTATCCAAATTTTCATGATTAAAAAAAAGAGTCTAATTAAACTATGACTTTTTGTTTCATAGGAAAGAAATTATAATATTTTTTTGAGTGACATTAAGATCTCTAATTTATAAATGATTTTATATTTATTTTGGAATATTTAGATTGTGCAGATTATATAGAATACATTTACAATTTAATTAAAAATTAATTATATTATTTAATATAAATAAATTTAAAAATACAAGGAAAAAGGTTAAAAATAGTAGATCGAAGCTTAAAAATGATAAGAAAAGGCTTAAAAGTAGTATGTTTAATCAAATTAATATTTTTTTTAGTTTCTCGGAGTATAACTTTTTGGTTATATTTGTTACCCATCTTCGTCTTGCATGTTGGGTACTTGAGTGTGGCGATATATAGTCAGAGTCCTGGGTAAGGGATATATAGACTGTGTATATACTATGCAGGAACCCAATTGGGTCTAATCTCTTTGGTTAATTGGCTCTAAGTCTATATAGTTTATTATCTTGCATATTCAGACAGCGTGATTTGATATGCTTATATACACAATGTGTATATATTTAGAGTAACCCATCCTTGTCTTATATTTTAGCTAAATGGCTTTGAGTCTTTAGTTCGTTAAATCCATATTCCATGCATGGTGCTCGATTTGCATCAGATATATTCGCATTCAGTATATATGTATAGATTGGGTCTTGAATCTGTTTAACATCCATATTCTAGTGTCTGATATGAAGTAAAATATGTTCTGTTTTACTCTTGCAGGAACCACTCTTGCTTTGAAATACTGGCTCTGTCTCTGAATTGGACCCCTTAGTCCTGAATCTGTTTTGCCTTCATTGAACCTGGGAAACATGTCAAGGAGAAGAGGATGGGGAGTTGGCAGCGGCCAATTCCTACCAGAAGAGTCCTTCCAGAGCTGGGGGAGTTATGCAAATGCTCTGAGGCAGACAGGGAGTAGGCTCCATGACAGAGTGTTTGCAAGGTCTTCGGTTGAGCTGGAAATGACTGAGGTTCGGGCTAGGAGTGGGCATGACATGAAGAAGAATCTAAATTGGTGGGACTTGATCTGGTTCGGAATTGGCTCTGTTATTGGTGCTGGGATTTTCGTCCTAACAGGCATGGAAACCAAAAAAGTAGCTGGGCCTGCAGTCCTATTGTCCTTTGTTATTTCAGGAATCTCTGCCTTGCTTGCTGTCTTTTGTTACACTGAATTTGCTGTGGAAATCCCAATAACAGGTAAGAGTCTATTTGATTTATTTTTTCAACTACATGCAAGACTTTGCAGTTAGGAGTCAAAATAGTCCTTATTTTTTCTCCTATTATCTGGTGTTAATTCTATCCTACATAGTTTCTTAACAGTACATAAACAAAATTATTTCTGGTAAGTTAAGATTCCGCAAAACAACACAATCTGAAGATGCCAAATAGCATGATCCCCCAAAATACTAATATTGTTTTCTTAATAGTAGATCAACAAAATTATTTCTTGTCAAGTTACAATCATAGTGCTTTTCGGAGATGAACACAAATGACATTCGTGTTCCATCTTCAAGTATATTTTACTGAACTAAGTTTAGTTCACCAAATACTTGTTAGAGTTGTATTTCGTAGGACATGATCCGATTCACCCGAACTAGTTTACATGGGGGCTTATACTCGACGGAAATGAAGGCACAAGGGAAAGCCGGGCAAAAGGGGGCACGAACATGCACAAGGCTCACCACTGGTCACAACTTAGCATTTTTGATACGGGCACGTGTGCCTGGGCGCGCCCTCACACGAAACGACTTGACCGAACGAGTTTACATGGGCGCCCTCAAACGACCTGATCGAATGAGTGTACATGGGCGCCTTCAAACGACCCGACTAAATGAGTTTACATGGAAAACCAAGACACATGGGAGCATTGGGCAAATGGACCGCACGAACATGCACAAGGTCCACCCCGGTCACAACCTAGCATTTTTTATTTGGGCACGGGTGCCCCGACGCGCCCTCACATGGAATGACCTGACTGAACGAGTTTACATGGGTGCCCTCAAACGACCCGATCGACCCAGTTTACACGGGCGCCCTCAAATGAGCCAACCAAAAGAGTTTACATGGGTGCCCTCACACGACCTGACTCCACCGAACGAGTTTACATGGCAAACAAAGGCATATTGTTCTTTTCTTTCACAGTGGGCATAAGTGATATTTATGTTTTATCAAGTCAACCATCCTAGTACTTCTCAAGATGAGTTTATATAATATAGTTATTTAGTGAACTAATTTTCCATAATATCTTGCATCTATATATATATTGTTGACTTGACTTATTGAGAATTTGAACTTTGAATCTCATAGTTTACACAATACTTTGTAACATGGTGATTACCAATTGAGTTGCCTCATGAGCCTATTCAGTTATATATATTTATAGTAATATCTTTTTTTAAAGACAATTTCCTAAACATTATCTTTACTTCTCTAGAAGTCAAACCTGTGCTACTGATGGGAAACTCCACATATGAACAGCCTGACAAAGATCAGCCTACCATCACTTTCAGCAGTACTCTATCTGTTCTACATTTTGGAGGGTTATTTGGTATATTTTTCAGGTCTAACTTGTTAGGGATTTCTTGGAATTACAAGTTTGAGTTGTAAACTCTCCACAATTTGAGTACCCCAGGGGTTTTTCAAGATGTTGAATCCATATATACAGTCAAAAACCCATTTTAAATAACAATTTTTTTTTGGTTAAAAGTAATTTTGCTAAATTCCCACCCAGAACTCCAAAACTTCACCTGTTTACAACAGTACTTTTATCTGTTAAAAATATAATAAGTTTCTTCGGTACAACCACGTGCATCAATTCATCTTCAAATCAAGTATGGTCTAGTTACATAATCCATTCATATTGTCTTTTATATTCGAATCAATATTTGTGAGTTGCTTGATCAAAATCGGATTATCATTCATGAACATACATAGAATGGGTGGACATTCTGATCCTTTCAGTGGCAAAATGTTCCCTGTTTTCAATTTGTTTTAAATTATGTACACACATGCTTTTTCTTAGTTTCAAGTGTAGAAAAACTTTCCTTGGTCCGAAGATAGAGGATAGCTGTCTAAAAGGCCTTGTACCCAAAATGACCTAATGCATCTGAAAAAGCTTTTACTGGCATATATATTTGAATGACATTGTTTCTTTTCATCAGGCAAATTCTAGTTTATTCAAGGTGAGTTGGACTTGGGTTGTGTCCAAGGAGTCATGTAATCATTCAGCATCTGCATATTAAGAATGTTGGCAATCTTTTCTTATATATCCAGGAATCTGTATTAGGATGTCTTCCTAGGGCACTGCATTTTTTAAGACTGTTGTTCATATTCTTCTCATCTGTTAGTACATTTGTAGTTCACTAAAAGCATCCGTCTAAAGTAATTTTTTTAAACATACCGCTGTTGTTGAAACTTGATACGGTAAACTTGCTGCATATGTTGTTGGAAAGCCTGGTACTATACAAGGTTGCATTGTCATCGGTTTTTTAATTTCAATCTTGTTGCAAAGCCTGGTACTATACAAGGTTGCATTGTCATCGGTTTTTTAATTTCAACCTTGTTGCATTTTTAGCATTTTGATTTATCTAATTCAGAGGGTTATGGGTATAATATATCCTTCAGTTCCACATTCGAGGTGTGTGAGTTGATATTCCCTCAATTAATGATTTTGCAGGTGGGTCATTTGCCTATCTCAGAGTGGAATTGGGAGACTTTATTGCATTCATAGCAGCAGGCAATATCATATTTGAATACATCATTGGTGGAGCAGCAGTTGCAAGGTCATGGACATCGTACTTTACCACACTCTGTAACCACCAACCTAATGATTTCCGCATTCACACAAACCTTGCTGAGAATTACAATGAATTGGACCCAATAGCGGTTGGCATCCTCTTCATAACATGCATCGTCGCCATAAGGAGCACCAAAGCTACATCCAGAATAAACTCCATCGCCTCTGTAGTTCATATTGTGGTCCTTGTGTTCATCATCATTGCTGGGCTAACACATGCTGAACCATCAAACTTCTCAGATTTTATGCCTTATGGAGTAAGGGGTATTTTCTCAGCAGCTGCAGTTCTGTATTTTGCATATATCGGCTTTGATGCAGTTGCAACAATGGCAGAAGAGACCAAAAATCCAGCAAAGGATATTCCTATTGGACTAGTTGGGTCCATGGTGGTCATCATAATGGTCTACTGTCTCATGGCTGTGACTCTGTGCCTGATGCAAAACTACAGAGATGTTGACCCTCATGCTCCATTCAGCGTTGTATTTGAAAAGGTGGGAATGAAGTGGGCTAAGTACATAGTAGCCTTTGGGGCCCTTGAGGGCATGACCACTGTCCTAATGGTGAGTGTTGTAGGCCAAGCCAGGTATCTGACCCACATTGCAAGGACACATATGTTGCCACCATGGTTTGCATTGGTGCATGAAAAAACAGGAACTCCAATCAATGCAACTACCATAATGGTCGTAGCCACAGCAGTTGTAGCATTTTTCACAGAGCTAGATATCCTCTCCGACCTGCTATCCATCAGCACCTTGTGCATATTTTGTTTAGTAGCCATAGCACTACTGGTTAGGAGATACTACGTATCAGGCCAAACAAGCATTAGAAATCAGAGATTTCTGATCATGTTTCTGGTTATAATCATTGTATCCTCAATTGGGACTGCTGTATATTGGGCTAAGAGTAAGGGTTGGATTGGTTATGTAATAACAGTGCCTTTATTGCTTCTGGGTACATTAGGATTACAGCTGTTTGTTCCACAGGCTATAAAACCAAATCTGTGGGGAGTGCCATTGGTGCCATGGATACCTGCCCTATCCATTGCCATAAACATTTTTCTTTTGGGTACCTTTAAAAAGGCTGCCTTTATCAGGTTTGCTGTTTGGACTGCAATAATGCTATTGTATTACATCTTTTTTGGACTGCATGCATCATATGACACTGCCAAAGCTGCTGACATGGAGAGGATGGAGAAGGTTGATAATATGGGGACAGTTCCTACAGTTTGAAGGTGGCAATTTGGCTCCACATCATCAAAATGGGAGTCTTGTTAATAGAGGTCTCTGGAGATTTATCTTGAATTTTATTTGTACTATTTAAAGTTAACAGAGTTCTTAAATTTAACTTTCCTGAGGGTAGCTTATATGCAATGACTTTCTGGGGCAGAGATGTACAAGGTTCATGGTGCAGTGTATATTTATATGTTTTTAATGTTAAAAATGGTTAAATGCATTATGCAGTTTCCCAGAAGCCTTTGAACTTATATTTGTATGGAGTTTTTAAATTCTTGTTCACATGTAATGAATTTCCTAGTGAAATATTTTTTTTCCCTATTAGATTTTTTTTTTTTTTCACATTAACATTTTATAAGGTGGTTTGCATTATAATAATGTTGAGACCTAATTTTTTCAGATTGGAGTGAGCGAGATAGGTGTGTCTATAAAGAATAAAGCATGCAAGTAAAAAAATAATTAATTTAAAATAAAATAAAATGATTTATATTATTATTAAAATTATATATTAAATTTGAATAAATATTAAATATTAAAAAAACACAGTAAATATTATAATTTATTATTAAAAATGATCAGAATGTTTATTTTATATATATGGAATTAAATTTTTTTTTTATAAAAAATAAATTTATATAAGTAAAAGGAAAATAATATTTAATAAAATAGAAATATAAAATAATGATAATTTTAAAAGTATTATTTATAAATGATTTATTCAATATAATTCTTTATAAAATAAAGTAATATTAATAATGTTTTGAGGTTTATACTTTAGTTACTAGCAATTATTTTTATATTTCATTCAAATAAAAAAAAAAAAACTCTTTAAAATTTAAAATAAAACTTTAATTAAAAAAGGTTTATTATAAGAAACAAAATCATATAGTTTTATTCAATATAGCTTTATTTTTTAATTTTAGATTTATTAATTATTTACTAGAATTAATTTTTTTAAGTGCAAACATTTTTTAAGGTGTAAAATTAGAAAATAGAAAGAATTTTATCATGAATGGGAGGAGATTTGCAGAGGGTGAGATTTTGTATTTCAGTTCAATTTACCATGTATTCAAGATTTACAAATATTATACACAAACCTATTATTAGTCTATGCCAAGGCATGACTCTAGCAATCCATTTGCTTATTGACCATTATTAGTTTAGCATTGACTAATGTAATTTATAATGTTTAACTTTGAAAAATAAATATTTATTTTTCAATATTATTAAAAAAAACTATTTTTCAAACATTTGATTGGAACATAACTTGAAGGTCTTATTATAGCCATTGCACAATATAATGCCATGTGGTTGATCTGAAAATGGGGCACTAAAGGCTTCTTGTGAACTTACAAGAACCTCTCCCACTTTCAAAGCTTAATTATTCCCAAGATATTATGATTAATCAATGCGGAATTAATAATGTGCTTGAAAATAAGGTGTATGCTGGTGTTTATTTTTGACTGTTTATGTGCTTTAAAATTTTGTTGTTTATGCTGATATAACATACATATAACAGTAAAACAGTGCAACAAATAACAAACACATAAGACAACAATTTAATTAGGAGTTCACCCAAAACTCTTGGGCTACGTCTCCGTGAGCTCTAGTAAACTCGACTAGGCTCTCTGCGATTATGGCAACAGTCCTTTTACAAGCTCCTCGCTCAACTCCATTGGTTTACATAGAACACAATGGATTTAGACACCATCTTATCCTTGGCTCTAAAGCTCTCGGCTTTCTGGCTCTAGCTCTTGGCTCTAGCTCTGGCTCAAGGCTCTCGGCTTTGGCTTCTCTGGGCTCTCTCTCTCGGCCTTTGCGTGCCTCTGTGATTCACTTGACCTCCAAGTGGTCCTCAACAACTTTCTAGCGACCCTTTTGCAGCTCTCTGGTTCACTCAACCTCCAAGTGACTCCAAAACTCTCTCAGCTCTCTATAGTAGCTGCCTATGTCCTCAATCATGCTCTCTGGCTCCTTTGAGGTACTTTTTCGGCTCTTCGGCTTCCCCTAACTGTTTCTCTGCGTGTTATCATCCCTCTGCGGCCCTGTGGCTTCTCTGTGCATTGTCTGTTCGACTACCATTTGGCTCTGCAACTCTGTGGCTTCAAACACATCATTGTTTACCAAAAATGCCCGCTTGCAGTGTGGCACAGTGATCAGGGGCCACTACAAAGGAATCAGGGCCTTTTTCCAGGCAAAACTCGAAAATGGACAAAAATTCCAATACATAGAGATTTTCTGAAAAATACACTATCGGGCGTGAAGTCCTGGACTTCAAATTCCCTAAAATCACCCCTATAAACCCTTTCAGGTCTGCCTTTTATGGCTATCGCAAGCCCACCATTGATCTGCGTGGTCGCCGATCCAATGGTTGACAGTCCGTTTCGGGTGGCTTAGGTGCACGGAGGTTGCCCGCCCGAAAAGGTGGTTTTCTCTCTCTTCAGCCATGCCACATGTCGGCTAGTGTATGGGTTCGGGCCGTGCCCATTCAAAACCACTTACCGCCTAAGGCCCGCTCGAAATCCCGCTTATGAAACTCAAATAATATAGGGCCGCTTCTAAAATTCCTTTCAGGTCCAGCTTTATCGCTTCTAGGGATTTTCCTTTGTATTTTGGCTTTTTTATCGAAATCCGCTAATACACAGAAAACCCGACAAATACCCTTTTATCAAAACTCAAAATTTATAAACCGCGCTTATAAAATCCGTCGGGTCCGGCGATCGCAAGTTGCATGTTATCGCCCCTTTATATCGCTGCGATGCGATATATCGCAATCACATGTCGCACAGCCCTAGGGGGTCCTTCCCTTACCTCGCGGCATCGCCGACGCCGATTTACCATTCATCACAGTCGGATGTCGCATTGGCTTGGGGTCCCGTCATCGGGCGAAGGCTTACCTCCGAGCGATAAGCCGGAGGTCGCAGTCAGAGGTTCCTTCCTCCTCCGCGTTAAGTCCTCCTCTCGACCCATCTCTAATGTGATTTCCCTTTATAAGGGTTTTTTTTTCATTTTTGAAGATTTTTCCTCTTTTTCCAAAGAACAAAGGGCAACTTCTTTCTGCGATAACTTCTACCTTCGAAGTCCATTTTAGCCCATTCAAGTTGCTGTAGATTCACAAGGAAAATATCTCTGTAATGGGGCTATTTCTAGGAACATCCTTGGACTTTCATTTTCCTCTATGAGGAACACTTAGACTTAGAAGTATATCTAAAATCCATTTTGGATCACGCCTTCCCACTAAAGAACTTTTAGTCTCCAAAAGACCAATATACTGATCTAAACAGTAAATGAGAGTAATAACACCCTCTTCTTTCAACCTTCATACACTTGCCTTGCATAGTGCCTCTGAACCAAAGCCTTTGACCATTCTCCTTCCTGGATGTGTTGGTCCTCTTAGGAAGAACTGCCTTCCTCCTTGCCTTCCTACAAAACTCCTGCTGAAATGGTCATAGAAGGTAGTTTGAAATTCTTTGCCTTGATCATTGATCCAAGGTGGCTCAAACCAATGTGAAGTACATCTGCTCCACAAAATTTTCATTTGTACCTGTTTTGAAAAACTGTCAACAACAACTGTTAACAACAACTGTTAACAACAACAGAAATACAGACAACAACTGGAGAGCCTAAATTCCTACTTCAACAAAAGAAATAGATTTTCACATCTTGTGAACACCTCCATGTCTTACATCTGCATACAAATGATGGACTAGATAACAAGCCCACAAAACCAGCCTTAAACAAATGACCCTTCAAGTCAAGCATCGTAGAAAAGACCATTAGGACTCTTTTAAACATCTCCATCTGGAAGACCAAGTTAACTTTCCCAAGTCAAATAATGCATTAACAAAAACCATCAATCTTCAGTAATTAACTACAGTTCAAATACAAGGACAACATCAACATCCCGTGTCATGCATATCATTCCATGCATGCGTTATCTTAACTTTCACTTAAGCACACTGTACTTTCGAAGCTGAAATGAAATATAATGTTGTAGCAACATAGTGAGTCTCCTTCTCAACTTCTTCCATTCACCTTCTTGGTAAAATCCTGCAACTTGCATTCCATTAAAAAAGAAATGCAAATAGATGCAATCAATAGACATGCAATCTTAATTGGATAAGAACTCTAGCCATTTCTTACCAATCCATTTCAAAGGTCCTTCCTTTGTCTACACATCAGCATCAACATGTGAATCATCCTGAGACACATAATTCATGGAAACTTCCTTTCCATTTCTGCCATCTTCCCTTTCCACTTTCTTCAGCTTTTGTGGAAGCATTGCTGGATTCAGAGTCCAACATCTTTCAGCAAGATGCCCTTGCTTATGGTAGTAAGTGCAACACATGTGCATCCTCTTGACAGCATGATTTTCCTTGCCTAATGGACCTTTGGCTTCTTGCTTCCTTTCCTTCAAAAGTTTCCTATATGTGGCCCTTCTCTTCCAACGTTTAGAAACATGATGGTTATCCAAACCAAAAAAGGAACTTTTAATTCTTTTCCAATGCTTACATGGAAATGTACCATGCTTTACATAATCAAAAGGAATATGTTTAGAACCAGATTTATACCTTTCTCTTCCACCTCTTTTACCTTCATGAGGAGGTGAACTGAATGAAGAAGTGGCTCCCTTTGGAACATCATCAATGTCTTCAAGGATGTCAAAGTTTTCACAACTCCCTGGTTCAAGTGTGTGCTTCTGAACACCTGCATCCTGCAAATGATGTTTCAAGCCATTGCATTCCTCTTGAATACAATCTTCACACTCTTGAGATAGAAGACTTGCAATGCAACTCCTTCTTGGAGTTGTCTTAATGGCCTTCATGGCAGCTTTGGAACTTTCTCCATAAGACTCTCCATAACCAAGACCCAAATACTTAGGCCTTTCCTCAACTATTATTGGCTCAACAATACCTTGTGCACGTTTACCCAAGCCCTTTCCTTCATAGCCCATCTTGGACATTAGCTTGGAACCTATGCCTCTAGTGTGTTTTTCAAAATAACCAATATAAGAATTCTTAGAAGAATTTGAAGACAAAAAGGAACTATTTACCTCTTCTTCAAGCTGATACTTGACCAACGCTTCTTTGGCAACAAAGAGCTGTGACTCCAACTCATGCATCCTTTTCAAGTTCATATTTGCAATATGAAGTTGCCTCTCCATTTCCTGCAATTTGTCAGAAAGCATTCACATCTCTTCCTCCATAGAATTCAACTGATCTCTAAGTATGCTGTTCTTCCTTCCATCCTCATACATTTCCCTCACCTTGTCCATCATGATGAACAATTATTGCTTCATGTCTTCATCAAAGACTTTTGTGATGAAGGAGGAATTTGAGGATACACTTGTAGAAGTTTTCATTATGCCAATGAACAAAAGAACTTCACACAATACTAACAAAGAGCTTATCCAAGCAACCTTTTGCAAGAAACCTCTTATGCTTCAAGGATTACTCTGAGGTACTTTGGGATAGAAGAATGCCTTCAACCCTTCTTCCTTCTTTTCCTTCCTGGACTAAGCTATTAATAGCTTTCCCTTCACCTCTACAAACTCAAACAATAGTCAGTCTGCAAACAAGCATACAATCAATCCTTGACTACCCAAACACCTTTCAAACAAGCAATCTTTGCTCTGTCAATTAAGCATTTTGAGCTGATACCACTTGCTCTGGTATAACCAGCTTTGATATCACCTTCTTTGAAGGTGGGGTTAATCAATCTCAAGCTCTGATACCACTTGATCTGAAAATGGGGCGTTAAAGGCTTCTTGTGAACTTACAAGAACCTCTCCCACTTCCAAAGCTTAATTATTCCCAAGATATTATGATTAACCAATGCGGAATTAATAATGTGCTTGAAAATAAGGTGTATGCTGGTGTTTATTTTTGACTGTTTATGTGCTTTAAAATTCTGTTGTTTATGCTGATATAACATGCATATAACAATAAAACAGTGAAGAAAATAATAAACACATAAGACAACAATTTAATTAGGAGTTCACCCAAAACACTTGGGCTACGTTTCCGTGAGCTCTAGTTAACTCGACTAGGCTCTTTGGGATTATGGCAATAGTCCTTTTAAAAGCTCCTCACTCAAATCCATTGGTTTACATAGAACACAATGGGTTTAGACACCATCTTATCCCTGGCTCTGAAGCTCTTGGCTTTCTGGCTCTGGGCTATGGGCTCTGGCTTCTCTGAGCTCTCTCTCTCAGCCTCTGCTTGCCTCTATGATTTTCTTGACCTCCAAGCGGTCCTCAGAAAACTTCCAGCGACCCTTTTGCAGCTCTCTGGTTCACTCGACCTCCAAGTGACTCCAAAACTCTCTCATCTCTCTACGCTGCCTGCCTATGCCCTCAATCATGCTCTCTGGCTCCTTTGAGGTACTTTTCCAGCTCTTTGGCTTCCCCTAGCCATTTCTTTGCGTGTTATCATCCCTCTGCAACCCTGCGGCTTCTCTGTGCATTGTCTATTGGACTGACCATCTGGATTTGCGACTCTGTGGCTTCAAACGCATTATTTTCTACCAAAAATGCCTGCTTGCAGCAAGGCACAATGATTAGGGGCCGTTACAAAGGAATTAGGGCCTTTTTCCAGGCAAAACCCGAAAATGGAAAAATTTCAATACACAAAGATTTTCTAAAAAATACACTATCGAGCGTGAAGTCCCGGACTTCAAATTCCCTGAAATTGCCCCTATAAACCCTTTCAAGTCCACCTTTTATGGATATCGCAAGCCCACTATTGATCTGCGTGGTCGCCGATCCAACGGTTGATAGTCCGTTTCGGGTGGTTTAGGTGCACGTAGGTTGCCCACCTGAAAAGGTGGTTTTCTCGCTCCTTAGCCATGCCACGTGTCGGCCAGTGTATGGGTTTGGGCTGCACCCATTCAAAACCACTTACCGCCTAAGGCCCACCCGAAATCCTGCTTACAGAACTCAAATAATATAGGGCTGCTTCTAAAATTCCTTTCGGGTTCAGCTTTATAGCTTCAGGGCATTTTCCTTTGTATTTCGACTTTTCTATCAAAATCTGCTCATACACAGAAAACCGGACAAATACCCTTTTATCGGAACTCAAAATTTATAAACTACGCTTATAAAATCCGTCGGATTCGGTGATCGCAAGTCGCATGTTATCGCCCCTTTATATCGCTGCGATGCGATGATTTGATGTGATATATCGCAATCACATGTCACACAACCCCGGGGGTCCTTCCCTTACCTCGTGGCATTGTCGACGCCGATCCGCTGATCATTGCAGTCGCATATCGCATTGGCCCAGGGTCCCGTCATTGGGTGAAGGCTTACCTCCAATGCGATAAGTCGGAGGTCGCAGTCGGAGGTTCCTTCCTCCTCCACGTTAAGTCCTCCTCTCAACCCATCTCTGATGCGATTTCCCTTTATAAGGGTTTTTTTGCCATTTTTGAAGATTTTGCCTCTTTTTCTAAAAACAAAGGGCAACTTATTTCTGCGATAACTTCTGCCTCCGAAGTCCATTTTAGCCCATTCAAGTTGCAGTAGATTCAAAAGGAAAATATCTATGCAATGGGGCTATTTCTAGGAACATCCTTGGACTTTCATTTTCCTTTGTGAGGAACACTTAGACTTAGAAGTCTATCCAAAATCCATTTTGGATCAGTGGTAATGCCATGTGGAAAAGTGTCTTACAAATTTTATGTCATAATTTCTGGATATGGTTATAATATTCATGCATCATTTTTAGATATTTGTGTAGTCATATTTATTCTTAAACTTTGCGGGAAAATCATCCAAAAATAAAATCCTTGAAAATAGCTCAATACTCAAATAAATAACATATTTACCATCAGTTACTTCCCATCATAATTTAAGCATCCTTGCATAAAAAAATGATAGGAATAATATAAGTAAATATACTTACTAGAGTTATTTCCCACTATTATTTATGTTTTAGACTTACTAGTGGTTACTACCAACCAAAATTTATGCAAGTTCCTTGTGCCTAAGCACACAATTTATTTATCCACTTCACATCTCAATTTAGTAATTCCTACCAAAGAAAGACTGTAAGATTTGATTTGCCTATTGACCATTATTAATTTATCATTCACCAATGTAAGTTATAATTTTTAATTCAAATTTTCCAAGCATAATTTCTAACTTGAGTGGAAGAGATTAAGTTACCCTGCAAAACTTGTTTGTATTTTATTATCACACACATTCTCATATATTTATACATGAAACTAGGCTTAAGACATAAATAGTTAGTTGAGATAATATCTCAACTACACCTAAAAATAGAGCTAAATCCAACTAATAACAATCATATGATGAACATCATACAATAAACACAAGACGAGTAGGAGTTAATGTCTCCAACACCCTCTCTTAAAGTGTACTTGTCTTGATCTTTTGTCTCATTGAGTCTTCATCAACATCTTTATCTATTTTCAAATATCATGGCTTGAGCTCCATCACAACCATCCATATTAACTTATACTTCCATTTGATCCCTTTACAATTGCTTCAAACCATTAATTCATCATCCGTAATGAATGAACTACTAGCCATTCTATTGATGTACTTCCATCTACTGAAATACATAGCTAACCACTTAATTTTCTAGTTATCTGGAAAGCAGTGCAGCTACTTAATATATCTTGAGTTAATATTACAACATGACCTCTTTATCTAATTTTAAATATTCATCATCATTTATTTATTCCATTTACTAATGTAAATGCTCATGAACACATTAATAAATCCATCCATATTTCTTAGTTGATAAGTGATCATTGCTACAATGGAGGAGCAAGATAATTATGAAATCAATGCAGTAGAAGAAACTATAAGCCATTCTATTTATGATCTCATAAATGGCCTTTCCAAGCTTAGGATACTAAGATAGGAAGAAAAAGATAAGTGCAACGGATCTCACCTGAGAACTTTTGCTTCTCTCTTTCTTGCCAAGTTTCTCATCAACCCTAATTCACAGGCACCAAAGTATCTGCAAAGACCACAAATCCAAACCCGTTGTCATGATTCGTAATCCAATCTCTATTGAATATTACAGTAGCAACAATGCTACTTTCCAATCTGTAGGCATGCCTCTCGATTAGAGGAGCATATTGTTTCCTCCTTCGATCAATTTTTTGAAATTCGTATGCAACCACCTAATTAAGGGCTTGTAATTTGACTAAGATTGAACACAAATGGGGCTAAAATTGTTGCTAATGTTGATATCAAAATTCATCAAAAAATGATATGAATTCCTTTGGTGATTTCCATGACCAACAAGTAGAGACTATGCCTTTTTTTTTTTATGGGAGCCCACACCAGAACAAATGAATTTGGCAATAATGGAGTCCAATTTATGAATTATAGGCTATGGAATATGAAAGAGATGCATCCAAAAAATAGGTAAACCTTGTAATACCGCCTTGGTCATAATGACCTTGGCCCCTAGAAATAAGCATTTATGGCCCTAGCGAGTCCACATCTTCTTGAATTTGTTGAAAATCCATTCCCAGTCAAGTGATTTGTAATTGGAAGGTTCTAATAAGCATCCTAGGTATTTAAAGCCCTCCGACAATGGACAGTTGTTAATCCCAAATAAAGTCGAAATCTCATTAATATCCACCAAATATCCACCAAATCTCCATCATCTTAGATAAGCTCTATCTTGGATATATTGATACATAGCCCATAAGCATTGGCAAATTTCACTAATGCCTATGGAAGAAGGTCCATTTTGAGATGTTTGATCCTCCAATGCATAAAATGTCGTCCATAAATAACAAGTGGGACAAATTGTAGGTTATGGATATCCCATAACCATAAACATTACCAACTTCCTACATGGCACTGATTTCCCTGCTAAAGGCATCCATGACAAGAATGAAAAGTAAAGGAGACATAACACAACCTTGTTTAAGGCCCCTGTGAATCTTGAAAAACTGAGTGGGCTTGCCATTGATAAGAATGACAATTGAAGCAGTAGATCACAAGGGCTTCACTCAATGAACCTCTGACATATCATGCACATACTAAACAATACCAATAATTTGACTACATATTGGAAAATACCTCTAAAAATCATATTATTTGATCCCCTACCAATACGAACCCAGTACACTTTCCCAATTTCAAAAACCCCTACTTTCACTGGATATTGTAGGTATCCATTTTTTCATTAACATTTTTATACCCCTTTATATTTTTTCATTAACTTTGAATTTCATTTTTTATACCTGCCAATATAAAAACCCTTAACCCCTTATTATATGCTCAATATATTATGCCATTTTTTCCTCAATATATATCCCCCAATATGGATGCACATGCTATGGTATTGCTCCCCTAGTGAAACCCCCGTGCAATAGATATGCATGCCTTGATCCATTGTATGTGCTTATGCTTGAACCCAATTTTATACAAGATCATAGTGAGGAATTCCTAATCCACACAGTCAAAGGACCGAATAAGATTGATTTTCATAGCATAAGATTTTAATTTCCTCGTATTAATCAAATATATACATTCTTAATCAAATATATACATTCTTGTGCTATAGCCACCTCATCCTGAATCCTCATGTTGGATAACAATGTGATATGTGGGCAAGGGAAGTTCGAAATCAAATCTCTATCTCCTTGTTGTCTTGTTTTTGTCATCTGGTTTTTACACGTATTCTCATTTCTGGTTCATGTCCTCTATTTTTCTATCTCTATAGTTGTTCCCGTGTTTTTGTCGTGTTTGCCTCATTGAGAGACAGGGTTTTTTTTGTTGGTACAGTAGATATTGCTGCGTGATCATATGGCCATTAGTCATTATTGCAGTTTCCTCCTTTAAAGAATGATTCAATATGTAAAACATTCTATTTAATATACAAATGTTCTATTTTTTTCTAATGAAAAAAACAAAGTAAGGACTGTGCCTCACATGCGGCCTTAATATTTATGACATTAGCAAGGTCATTGCAAAAAGCCTGTGTTTTTTTGGTTTGGTTACAACAATTGCAACCAAACACCAATTCAGGTTGTCCCCATTAATGAAATACTTCCAACAAATTTGTTTGTAATTCAATGTAATCTCGCCATCCTTGAGTTCGCATGAAAGAAAATATAGACGTGCTCAACTACATCAACTCAAGTATCCCTAGAAACACTATTATAAATGACCAAGGAATCACTTGTCTATATTTGAGATGGACCTTGTAGTGTTAGTGGTAAAGATCTATCTAGTATTTCAAGAATATAAACTTCCTCTTGCAACAAACTGAGTGGTGGCTTCCTCACAACACATATATGAATATAAAAAATACTCAAAGTCATTTTTATTACGGCATTAGCTTAGAAATATTGTATACAAAGTTATTATTTGTATATTATTAGCATACACAATCTCATAAATTTGTACATGAAACCAAGCCTAAGATAGATTGACTACCTTAGTCAGCCAATCTAGTTAGTTAAGATAATATCTCAACCACACCTAAAATTATGAGCTAAATCTAACTAATTAACAATTATTATACAATGATGAACATGACCGAATAAGCAAAAGACAAGTAGAAATTAATATCTCTAACAATTTAAATATGTGATATTATTAGCAAGACCTACCATCAACATGAAATTTAGTATTTTATTATGAAATTAAAATAATAATAGAAAAGTTATATATTACAACAATGTTATATTTATTTATTTATTTTTTTCAGAGGAAAAAAACTAAACTGGATTTTATTAGCAAAGACAAAATTCCAGTTACATATTTCTGTCATTTGCCAAATATTCCATCTTGCAAAGAGAAAAACTAACAAGAGTTCGAAATAGCCCCATATACATATTTGTGAATCATCTCGAGAATAATTGAAGACTTCGTCTATTAGAAAATGGGTGTGCAAAATCATCCACAAAGTTCAGGAAAATAAACAACAACCATGATATCAACAAAAGTTCTGAGAACAAAAAACTAGTGTACTAGCTATGGAAGAGAAGTACTTCCCTCCTCCTTGACAACCCCATCAGAAATGTATTTATAAAACATGTAACCGTCAACATCCAACAAACCTTTTTTAGACAAAGAGTCTTCCATCCCATTTGATTCGCCATATATATGTTGTATGTCAAAACTATGAAAATTCTGAATGAGGCCATTTGTGTGAACCCACCAACCCCTGAGCTATGGGGATCAAAAGTTGTTTTAATTGAAATTCCCTCTATGATAGTCTTCAAGTCACCATATACATGGATGTGCTGGATCTACCTATCATTTTCAAACCAAAGGAGACCCCAAGGAGCCACCAACTCAGTGCTAGTATTTGTACCTGAACCCCCGAACCAATGTAGCTTATAAATATAATTATTTTTGATACATAAACAAGCTCTGGAACCGCATCCACCTTGCCGTTCCACCCCATCGAAAAACCCCACTGACAATGTAATCTGAGGACATGTATATCTCCCCGACATATCTTTGTTATTTTCCTTCCGCGGTTCCATATAATCGAGCCATGCTTGAATTTTTGAAACTGTTTTGTAGACATTATGAGGAATACCCCTAAAGATGTAGTGATTCTCAGCCTTCCAGATCTCCCATAATACAAAAAATGGGATGAAATGTTGCATATTACATCCTTCCAAACCCCATCTCATACATTGCTTGATAGAAGAAAAATTTCTATCAGAAATTTTGAATATAGACAGTATCAATGACCAAACCTGAAGTGTGGCTCTATAGGTTAGAAATAGATGTACAATGGTTTCAGAATCAACATTAGATATTGGACAGCAACCTGGGCCTTGAAAACCTCTTTTACACAGATGATCCCATGTCAATATCTTATTCTTCCACTCCATCCAAATAAACAAAATAATTTTCAAAGGGGTATGTGTTTTCAATATAGCAGAAAACCACGACAATGTAATATTATCTTATGTAAGGTGCATAAGGTGTTTGTAATTCTCTGTAACCCCCACAGATCCACTCCAAAGTGCTCCTTCCCATGAGAGGGAGTCAAGCTTGTCATTTCTACAGAGACCAACATTTTTAAGTGCTCTAACATAATTATTCCCATCTACAGCCTTATTCCTAGTCAATCCACGATGTGTCGCCCCTTTCCATGTCGGGAGGGCTCCATTCCAACAGTTTATTCCTTGATCCAAATAAACAATGCCCCTATATTGAAGTGACTCAATTGTTTCATCAGAGATAGAAATGGACTCTTTAATGCCAACGATCTTGTCATGCCCAATAATCAACATGTTTCCTTTCCCAAAAGTCAATTTCCCCCGATGCAGGAACTCGTTGATCGGAAAAAGTGACCTTTCAACATTTTAAGGGAGACAACTCGGTTGGGAACTTAAAACAGTTCCTTTTCTGTTAAAATGGTGGTTTCGATTGGTTCAATTAGGTTCAATTACCCTCTCTCTATCTCTACTAGCTTAAAGTATGACTTTCACCTACCAATAGAGAAGAGACATCAAATTAACTCTTTATGCTGATCAGGCAAGAAAGTGATCCTTAAGCTAACTTTATGGTCCAGCCAAACCACTGTAAAGACCACCCCTATATGTGGGGACTTCTAGGATGAAAAAATTAGAACTACATGCAAAGTATAATCTAAGATGCATCTAATCCTAGACTTATCTCGATTGAAGGAAGGATTGGTCCTTCTCTCAATCAAGAGAAAGCTAAAAGGACAGGAAAATAAATAAAAGTATGTTGAAATTGGAATAAGATAAAGGAAATAGATCAGTGAAATAGTTCCAAGATCTAATCCTTGTTCGAGCAAATGTATAAAAATAAATGCCCATTAAATATTTAACATACATCCAACTGCAAACATCTTCAATTCCTAATAAAACATCTGCACAAGGACCAAAAGGTTCATGCCACAATACAGAAATAGTTCAAATACATGACATGTAGAAAGCAAGACATCTATAAGATTAAACTGTTAGACAACTAGCAGCTCAAGGAGATAAAGGTCTGTCCTTATACAAGTTCTAGTTTCAAATCTCATTTTTGATTAACCCTACAAGATAGCTTGACTAGATTCTAAATGAGCATTTCAGTAAACAGTCAACAATAGTGCTAAAAAGCCACAAACATATTCATACTCCAGAAGTGAATTTGAAATCTAAAGAATTTATTTTCAATAATAGAGTAAGCAATAGTGTTGTACATTTGATTACATAAATAAATCTTATTATAAAAATGAATCAATTACATAAAACATCAGAGAAATACAATAGTGTAGGTCCTCTGCTATCTCTATATTGATTCCCTGTTTGCACAGATGGATCCGATCTCAAAATAATGCAAATGATTCTTAACTCCTTCAATACAAACAGGTTGTAAGCTTTAGTATTAGTTTGCCTCTTTTCTCTCGGATTCAAATCCCCCCTCTAAAATCAGCCCAACAATGGGTATTTATACATGATTTAGAAATAAAAACAATTTCCCCAAATCTCTCCACAATCGAGTTAATTTCAAAGACAATAAAACAAAAGGATTGCTTTGATTGGGGTATGGAAAAATGACGATAGTACAATTAAGAATTTTTTCTCACTTTAGCTTGCGCAACGATAAGGATAATCTCGCGTGTCTTCAGTTTGTTTCGAAGAATTCATAGTCGTGGAACAACTGAACCAAAAGTTTTCTTTTATTATAATACCCCTTTGCCTGCCTTGATAATGTTAATTGGCAATAGACCAGATTTGTTTTAAAATTGGCCTTAATCAGAAAGCTTTTGTCAAAGCAAAATAAAAAAATCAAATTTAGCCATAAAAATGGTAGAAACAATAATATACAAACAACTACTATTTACGCCCAAAACAAATAAAAAATCAATGGATTTTCAATTAATATAACATCGGTCGGAGGTTGATACACGTGGAAAGATCTGAGTGGTATCATAGGTAAGCCCATCAGAAATTTTAATAATGTGCAAAAAAAATGTCGATATTGGGAGGATGTGATATGGAGTGAATGCGATATCGTATTCAACTCCATTTAATAACTTTATCGGGTCCATTATATTGGAGCTTTGTATCAGAGATTTGATACCAGGGGTTTTACAATTGTCACCATTTAAAGTTCGGATATATAGGCAGATCCGATATTCCGATTAGATCATCGTTAATACACATATCAGGTCTGACATATTGGAGCCTAACAAATATCGGAAGTCAGAGATCGGAGGGATATGAATATCAGAAGTCAGAGATTGGAGGGATATGAATATTGAAGGTCGAAGATCAAAGGGATATGATTATCAAAAGTTGGAGATTAGAGGTTATATCACTTTAGAAGATCGAAGATCGGAGGGATATGATTATTGATGAAGTGATATATCGGAGGTCAGAGATGTTGGAATATCGACAATCGGAGGGATATGAATATCAAAAGTCGAAGAGGGAGGTTATATCGCTTATTGGAAATCAAAGTTTTTTAAAAGATTGTTGAGTTGAAATATTCAATCGCTAATACTCGGGAGTGGAAGTAATGATGTGGCATGGGTCCTTCTGAATACTCATATTTTATAATATATAAATGAACTACGACCACTTGGTATGAGGTTCGGGACTTTTGGATATCGGGGATTCTTAGGAATTCCTCCGATATCAAAGCTCTAATATATTAATATGTCTATGAATGGTTCTTGGTCTTGGGGGCTATGTATAAAATAAAAATAAAATATTTACGAATATATGAATTTATAAAAAAAAGTAATGTAAAATTTATACATTTTAATAGGCTAAGGCAGTGAAACATATCCAATCCTCAATTAGGCTCCATTTACAAACCAAACAACCAAATGAGATCAAATGAGTTTTGAGAGGGAGACAAAGACAACTCAAACTCATTGAAGTAATCAAAACTCAGAAATCAGAAAGAGACATGACCAAGTTTCAATCAAAGGGTCCCCATAATGAGAATTAAGTGAATAATGGGAGGGTTGTGTTTTTACCACAACAATGGAGACACTCTCGGAAGAACTAGTTATCTCTGATTTATTATTAATGAAATCCTAAAAGGAAAAGGAGCAAGGCTGAATAAAATCAAAATGCTAAGATTCAGACTGTATGAAATCCCTCAAAACATAGTTTAATGATTTCTAAGATCTCTTGTAGAAATCATAAGAGTAAGATCATGTTTACAATAACAATTAATTAATGATAGCATAAACTAAAGGAAGAAAGTTTAGCATTGTGTTTAGTAAAAAAGATGAACTCTCATTGTCACAGGTAGAGCCACTGTTGCTAGTAGGCATCCATAGCCTCGACAGGGTTACCTTTTTAACCCAAAGGAATGTCAGTATCCCATATACTATTTATTATTAAGAGAAGACATATTTCTTTAATAACTCTGAAAACCATTGTCCTGGCTTGGTGACCAGATATGACAATGCCATTCACAAGTGTTGATAGTCATGAACAAGTCATCTCATGATGAGACCTCTTGTCTTATAGCGAAGTAATGTGAGCCATTATCCTGGCTTGGTGACCAGATATGATAATGTCATAACAATCAAATCCCATGATCATGGTAGCCTGGCTCATTACATAGACCCCATATCTTTCAGGTTTTTCACACAACTTTTAATTTATACTTTGATCATTTATGCTAATAGACGGGGAGAAAATTCCCCTCCTTAAGAGATGGGGATGACATGGAAGAGTTATATAATACTAAACTAGTGTGTTGCTTTTGTAACCTTAATATATATTTTAGGATATGGCTTATTGTACAGTAGTTTTCTTATGCGTCTTAAGGTAAGAGAGCATTCAAATACTAATATAAGATAATGATGTTAGGACTTCAATATGAGCCTGAAAAATAGCAGTTTAATGATCTTCCTTTTTATTCTTCTTTTTACTAATGGATTCCATTAGATAAGAGTAAAACGTTCCCAAGTATCAGACCAAAGATGGGTGGAAAAGGCCCTGTAACTAAAATCTTGGTAATATCAATAGGATTAATCCCAAACAAAGGTGAAATATGTACACAAGGGGATTGCAAAAGGGACCAAGAAATATTGTGGAAACAAATCCAACCAAGAGACAAGAGAAAAGCAATCCAAATAAAAAGGGAATAAAAATAGAAGCAAACCTACTGCAAGCAAAATCATGAAATAAGCAAAACTCAAGTGAAACAAGATAAAAACGTTATCTTGTTATAATCAATAAAGACCTTTTTATGTTCTTTGCATTATGTCAAGCATATGAAATGTTGTCTCGCTTGGTGAGTTTGTTATTCAAGACTTTTATCTAAATAAATTTTGTAACTAAATGGAGATTTGTGATTAAGGTTTGCAAATGGGAATCTAACAAGAATGTTATTCCCTTTATCTAGTCTTTCTTTAAAACATGTATCTTTGAATAAACATATCTCGAAAGAGAATAAGCAAGATGATAAGAAAAACTTAGAAGTAAAGGAAATCTCCCTAAATGAGTTTTTAAAATTTATCCTTTTAGCATTAAGATTTTTCAAAACAACTTTATTGGTAAAATTCTATCTTCTAACTCAAGCCAATACCCGCCAGAAGAAAAACACAAAATAAGAAAGCAAAAAAAATGACTAAAAGAGAAGAAATTCTAAAAAACTAAGAACAATGAAAATGAATATGTAAATGTGTAACTCAGAGAATTTGATCATAGATTTACTTGATGAATATTCATCTTCTCACTTGTATTTATCAAGGTTCAAAACCATCTTCTTATTTAATTTAAACTAACTGCTAAACTATACCTAATCCTAATCTAAAAATTAAACTAAGACTAAGTAAAGTCGTGCTTCCAATGTAACCATTCAAGCATCTTAGTATCTGGATGAATGTGTAAATCAAACATCAATAACAAAATAAAAAATATACCAACAAAAATAACACTGAATATATTTTGTGCATCTAATGCTAATATATGTACAAGAAGCAAGTTATTTATAAAATCCCTTTCCTAAAATTCTTCCAAATATTTGTCTATAGAATGATCAAAATAAGGATGTGATTTAGATGTTTGAAAAGAATTCAAAGAAAGAGGAAACAACAAACCGATATTAAATGTTAAATCTTTGGAAATTAAAGGTTGCTATAAAGAAAAAGAAAATTCAGAAAATTTTCTTTTCAAAAGAATCGAGTGGATAGCAATGAGGAAGATATCTGAAAGGAATGCATGGTTGGTCCTATATATATTATATATATATATATATATATATATATATATATATATATATATATATTAATTGAGTGTTACATCCATGTAAAATGCATTTGGAATCTGAAATCAACTGTCCAATCATAAGATAGAACCTCAACCTAAGAAGAAATTGAAATAGATGATTGAAATTTTGAATTTGATTATTGCATGTACTAATTAATGCATCTGATAAGAGTGAGGAGCTTTGTTGCTCAAGATGCTATCGTATTATGTGCAAAAAATTAAAAATAAAATTGAACAAAGAAAGAAATTGAAAAGAATGAGAGAAAGGTAATTTGTAATATACATATATGTTACAAGTTATGTTACAACATAGTGGAAGTTTGTTTACAGAGATTTCCTTTTTACAAATGATTATGAATTTAAAATCATTATTATCCTCATGGTTAAAACCACAAGAAGATACATTATCATTGTAGGATTGAGAAATCAGAGTTGATTTATAATCATTGAAATCATTATGAATATGAGAGGAAGTGTTTGAACTGTCATCTTTTTCACTTTCAAAAACAGATTCATTTGAGGATTGGGAATCAATTAAAACAGTTTTTGAAGATGAAGAAGAATCAAGTTCAATATTTGCATTGTCATAAATAACTTTATTAGTGTATTCCTTGGTATCTGATTCTTTAATAGAATAACAAGGAAGATAAATTAAATACTTAAACCAACTCGTTAATTGATGTTCAGGAGGTAAATCATTGGATTTAAAGAGCATTAATGCCAATTTAAATTTAATTGGAAATTGATCCAAGGGTTCACCTTCTATCCTACACAATTCGAGTAGTTGTTTGCACACTTTTTTGTAGTTATATCATTCAAAATCTTGAAGGAACATCATTGCAAAATCATCCCAACTATGTACTAAGTCAATTGGAAGTGAAAGACACCAGTCTCTTGCTTGACCTGTCAAAGTATATGTGAAAATCCTGCTAAGACCAACCTCATCATATTAATTTTTTGAGAATTTGAAATGAATTGAAAAAGGTGATTAAAGGTAGAAGATTTCATTGAACTTTACCTTTAACAATGTTTTAAATCCCTTGATTGGAGTGGTGTTTGATTGTGATACACTAAAGCATCTCCAAGGAGGTTTTTTGGAGGAACCCATAATTCAAAGTTCAAAATTCTGGAATAAAATTTAGTAAACAATTTGAAACAGGCCCTCCTTCTAGTGCCAAGAATGTTGATCGGCGAAAATGAATTTCAACATTTTAAGGGAGACCACCCGATCGGGAACTTAAAACAATCCCTTTTCCATTGAAATGGTGGTTCCGACCTGTTCAATTGGGTCCAATTACCCTCTCTCTATCTCTACTATCTTAAAGTATTACTTTCACCTACCAATACTGAAGAGACATCAGATCCGTCCTCTTCTTTCTTATCAGGAAAGAAAGTGATCCTTTCGCTGACTTTATGGTCCAACCAAACCACTTTAAAGATTACCCTTGTATGAGGGGACTTCTAGGATGCAGAAGGTAGAATTACATACAAAGTATAATCTAAGATGCATCTAATCCTATACCTATCTCGATTGAAGGAAGGATTAGTCCTTCTCTCAAACAACAACAAGCTAAAAGGACAGGGAAAGAAACATAAGTACGTTGGAATTGGAATAAGATAAAGGAAATATTTCCAAGATCTAATCCTTGTTCGAGAAAATGTATACAAATAAATTCCCATTAAATAGTTAACAAACATCCAACAAAAAACATCTCTAATTCCCAATAAAACATATGCATAAGGACCAAAATATTCATGCCACAATATTGAAATAGTTCAAATACATGACATGTAGAAAGCATTACATCTATAAGATTAAACTGTTAGATAGCTAGTAGCTCAAGGAGATAAAGGTTTGTCCTTATGCAAGTTTCAGTTTCGAAACTCATTTTTGATTAACCCTGCAAGATAGCTTGACCAGATTCTAAATGAGCATTTCTGTAAATAGTCAACAATAGTGCTGAAAAGCCACATACATACTCATACTCCAGAAGTGAATTTGAAATCTGAAGAACTTATTTTCAATAATAGAGCAAGCAATAGTGTTGTACATCTGATTATAGAAATAAATATTATTATAAAAATGAATCAATTACATAAAGCATCAGAGAATTACAATAATGCAGATGCTCTAGTGTCTCTAAATCGATTCCTGTCTGCACAAATGGATCTGATCTCACAACAATAGTGCAAGTGAGTCTTAACTCCTATACAAACAAGCTGGAAGCTCTAGTATTACTCTGACTCTTTACTCTCGGATTCGAATCCCCGCTCTAAACTCAAGCTAGCAATAGGTATTTATACATGATTTAGAAAGAAAAAAAATGCCCCAAATCTCTCCATAGTCAAGTTAGTTTCAAAGATAATAAAACAAAAGGATTGCTTTGATTGAGATTGGCAAAATGCTGATAGTACGGTTAAGAAAATTTTCTCAATTTAGCCTGCGAAACGATAAGAATA
>APFE030779998.1:70868-108932 GCA_000404065.3 Pinus taeda | reverse complement strand
TTATATATTAATAAATTAATATCATAATTTAAATATTATTGTTCAAATATAGCGGTTACTTGAAATTATGTCTCTACATTGCTCTCTATTTAAGCCTTTGCCATGATTTGCCTCTTCATCTGGTCTTGATGATGAAGCACACTTATTGGTTCGAAACACGCTGGCTAAAAATTTCTCTTATGTGATTTCTACTGAAATACTTTGCTTAATTCATTATGGATCACATAAGCTTGAATACAGAAAGAATAATCTTGCTTGTCTCGACACTGTTTCGAAGAATTCTTATTTGTGGAACAATTGAAACAAAATCTTTCTTTTATTATAATATCCCTTTGCCTGCCTAGAGAATTTTCATTGGCAATAGACTAGATTTGTTTTAATATTGGCCCTAATAAAAAAACCCTCTATCAAAACAAAATAACAAAATAAGAGTTAGCCATAAAAATGGTGGAGACAATAATATGCAAACAACTACTATTTACGCCCAAAACCAATAAGCAATCAATGGATTTTCAATTAATATAACAATGGCTGAAGGATGGTACACGTGGAAAGAGCTGAGTGGTATCGGAGGTAAGCCCATCAGAAGTTTTAATAATGTGTGCAAATAAAAAACGTCGTCATTGGGAGGGTTTGATATGGAGCGGATGCGATATCATATTCAACTCCCTTTAATAACTTTATCGGGTCCATTATATCAACGCTTTGTATCGAAGATTTGGTATTGGGGGTTTTACAATCGTCACCATTTAAAAGTTCTTACATATAAGCGAATCCGATATTGAGATTAGACCATCATTAATATGCATATTAGGTTCGACATATCGGAGCCTTGAAAATATCGGAAGTCGGAGATTGGAGGGATATGAATATCGGAAGTTGTAGATTGGAGGGATATGAATATTAGAAGTCAAAGATCGGTCGAGGGATATTATTATCGGAAGTTGGAGATAAGAGGCTATATCGCTATCAGAGATTGGAGATTGGAGGGATATTATTATTGGCGAAATGATATATTAGAGGTCGGAGATATTGGAATATCGGCGATCAGAGGGATATGAATATCAGAAGTTGGAGAGGGAGGTTATATCACTTATCAGAAATTGGAGTTTTTAAAAATATGTTGAGTTGAAAATTTGTGATTGTCGATACTCGGGAGAGGAAGTAATGATGTGGCATGTGGGTCCTTCCGAGTAATCATAGTTTATAATATAAAAATGAACTGCAACCACTTGGTATGAGGTTCGAGACTTTTGGATATCAGGGATTCTTAGGAATTCCTCTGATATCAAAGCTTCGATATATTAATATGTGCACTGCTTAAAAGCCTATGAATGATTCTTTGTTTTGGGGGCTATGTATAAAATAAAAATAAAATATTTACAAATAAGTAAATTTATACAACAGAAGTAATGTACAATTTATACATTTTAATAGGCTAAGGCAGTGAAAAATATCCAATCTTCAATTAGGCACCATTTACAAACCAAAAAACCAAATGAGATCAATCGAGTTTTGATAGGAAGACAAAGACAACTCAAACTCATTGAAGCAATCCAAACTTAGAAATCATAAAGTGACATGACCAAGTTTCAATCAAAGGGTCCCCATAATGATAATTACGTGAATAATTGGAGGTTGTGTTTTTACCACAACATAACCTAACCTTGATATTTTGAAAACTCGTCCAGATGTATGATCCCCTCTTGATACCAATCTCTTCCATCTTGATCCAGTGTATGTAAGGCCTTAGCTTGTGATATTTTGTAGAGATGATTTTCCCCCTACGCCCCCATCAAAAAGTTCCCTCTAGAGAGCCAAATACTTGGGAATTTAGTATCCACCAATCATCTAATTCCTTGGGCTTAGAGATAGAACTCTAGGATGTAAGATGCTATTTTCATTCCTGACCTACACCAAACCACAAGAAATGTGCTAGATGAGAACAAATTTGCAAGCTTATGTGGACCGAGATAAAAAAAAGGTGCATCCAATAAATCACCAGTTATTTAAGGATTGATTGAATTAGGATAAATCTCCCACCCAATGAGAGCCAGTGATTTGTCTAAGCCTTAAGCTTCTTATCAAATTTCAAAAGAAGCCATGCCCAATCCTCCAAACGGTAGCTTGTCAGATTCATTATAAAACTCAAGTAGGAGAAGCCATCCTTTAGGAATTTCTTGCCCATCCCAAATAACTCCGCAATGTAGTTCATATCAGATTGATTTCCATATGAGAAGATAGGAAAGGATTTATGACCATTTGTAATGAGACATGAAACCTCAAAAAAATGGTGAAATATATAGTGAAGAGCCTCCCACTGTGCCTGAATGATCATCCCAAAGTAAGGATATTATCAACAAAGAAAAGATGCGATATAATAACTTGTGGTGCCATTTGATGTCCGTAGAAATATCCCAAGACCTTTGCCAAGTTAATCTTCCTACTAAAGCCATCCATGACAAGTATGAAAAATAGTGGGGATAAAGAACATCCTTGTCAGAGACCTCTACCTGCTTGAAAAAAATCAGCGGGAAAACCATTTACCAGTTTAGCGAGCCAAAAATTCATGATGCATGCCATGATCCATTCCACATTCGATATCTCAAGCCCAATCTTCAGCAAAATGATTAGGTGAAAATTCCAGTCCACACAATCATATGTTCTCTGCAAATCTATCTTCATCACCGCCTCTTCCAACTTGTTGGTCTGGATAGAGTGGATGCACTCCTAAGCGATGGCAATGGCATCATGAATAGATCTATTATGTATAAACCCAAATTGCTCCATGGAAACATGAACAGAGAGTGAGATTTTTATCCGTTCAACAATCACCTTCTAAATTAACTTATATATAATATTACATAAAGAAATTTATCTAAAGTCTGAGAAAGTGTCCACAGAGGTGACCTTCAGGATGAGGGCGATAAAGGTAGATTTAATAGAGCTATAAATATAAACCTCTTGATCCGGGATTCCTCAACCATATCTAACAATTCCTGTACCATAAGCTCAAAAAAATGCAGAAAGAGTTCCACAGTCCATCCATAAGGTCCTAGGCATTTGTCCCTGTCAAAAGATTTCAAGAGAGATAGAATTTCCTTCGAGGATACCGATCTATAGAGGGCCTCATTTGATTCCTAATCAAACATCATAAGGTATTCCTCAACTTCTCATAGTTTATTTTCAATGAGAGTCCCAATTCTGGTTGAGAAGAGGCTTTGGAAAAAATTCACTGCCTCTCTTTAGATCCACATGTCAGAATATCTATAGATCTTGTCTGCTCCCTTAATGCTCCAAATAGCATTGATATTTTTCCAATGGTTGGTGAATTAGTGAAAAAAATTAGTATTGTGGTCTCATGCAACAATCCAAATTGCTAGGCTCCTGTATCAATAGGATGTGCTTCTGCCTCTCTTCCAAGAACTTCAATCTATCTAAATTGTGTATGGAGGGTGGCCCCACCGAGAGACTCCTACTAGTTCTTTGAATTTCATCAATAAGAGCTTTCAATTCCATGTATAGTAGAGCCTTCTTCTCCCGCTCCCATACCTGAACATGATGCTTTAAGGCACTCAATTTCTCAGAAATATTTTCCATGGTTGAGTGTCATGGCCACGTCCTAGAGGAATTCTAAGCTAATGAAACCAATTTATTGAAGTCCTATTCTTCTAATTAGGTCCCGTTCAATTTTAAAGGGGCACCCTTCTGCATTGATTGCTCACACCATTGCAAAATAATACGACAATGATCCAAGATGTATATTTTTTCAACCTTCAATCTTAGATTTCCCAAGACTTCGAACATGTTTTGATGTACCATAAAATGATAAATTCTCTTCCCAATGAATTCACCTTTGCTTTGCCATTATGCCACATATGCTCAAGAGGATTAGGGAAAATGTCTACCAAGTGGTTATCCCCAAAGAGATTGTTGAGGCAATCGGATAGTGGGTTGCCATGACCCATCAAACCCCAATACTCATTCCTGGATAAAATCACATTATAATCAACTGCAATAATCAATGATTCAATTTTAAGTAGAACCAAGGATTCCATTTGGTCCCAAAAACAATGTCTGTTTACATATGGGGCATATATGTTCCATATATGGATTTTTTCACTCGAACCCCTTATGTGTCCAAAGAGTAAGATGCCCAAAAAAAACTTATAAGCTTTAAAATCTCCCTAGTAAGGGTCCCAAAGAGCCACAAAACCCCCAAGCAAACCACATGAATCGATAACATCCATACACCAGTGAGGATAAAACAATCTAAAATATGCCAAAGATCTCACTGAATCTACCATAGTTTCCTGAATGAGGATAATTGAAGGTCAAATAGAAAGGATGAGGTGGCACAATGGCAACCTTTCAATGGCGTCCCCTAAGCCACACATATTGAAGGATAAAATGGACATCATGACCGAGTATCAGAGGGACTACTTTCTCTATGGCCCCCATAAGAAGAGGTTTCAAGGACATGAACATCAAATAGGTTAGCAGAATCATGAAACAGGTCCTTTTTGGACGTTTTCTCCCAAAAGTGTTGACTACTCTTACCTGCCCGATGACGAGTGGTGATGTTCTTAGCAGACTCGGGGCTGATGACACGAGAAATGACATAAGATTTCCCTTTGTGGATAGTAAGGGCAGAAAGGTCCATTACTAAATTTAGCTTTAAAAATTCTAAATCATTGTCCACCGAATTATGTGGGGAAGAGGGCAGGATCTGGTGGAGGGGAAAGGAGGGCAATATAGAATCAGAGGACAAGGGGTTGGTAGAAGCCATTTGTGTCAGTGGTGGTATGATAGAGGTGTCCACAAAGGGGGAAATAAGATGGGATTCCAAATGAGGAGCGGGATGGGAGGCAAGGCCAACATCAGGTAAATTATGGAGAGCTCCACCGAAGGTAAATATGGGAGCCGAGTGCGAGGGTTCAGGGAACCCCCTAGACAAGAGTTCAACTTATCACTGAGAGAAGTACTAAGAGACAGAGTATAAACAAATATATAATTATTACCAAGAATAGAGGGCTCGTCCGAGGATGTAAATGTAGCTTGATCAGATCCCGATGGAGGATGAGAAGGTCTCTGTGAGTGACCATAAGAAGGCATTCAACCATCTCAACACAGATCCCCAATTCCATGAAAGCATCTAGGGAATCTCTCCAATAGTTGTCCTATGTGGTGGCATAATAAACAATGAAAAGGAATGCCCTAGTAATCGATCCTCTAACTGATACAAAATGTGCTCCATTCCAATATAATGTTCTCTAACAAACCTCCAGTGCAATACACCTCAAATAATATCCAATAAACCCTCTTATCTCGAGCACCCAACACCCTGGGATCCATGTACACAAACCGCCCCACTGCATTCCTAATCTCCACCAAAGCCTATCTGGTCCAAAACTCCAGCGGAAAACCACGGAGTTTAACCTAGATGTAGCTATTATTAGGGGTGTCCATGAGTGGGCTAAAACCAACGTACCATCTACTCAACTGCATGAAACTTCGTCTGCGAACCCATGGGATCAATAGTATTCGCTCAGAGTCTGCCTTATGCAAAAAGTGAAAACTATGCCAATGATCCAATAATTATCTCACCTTAGGGTTGTACCCCAAGATGGGCGTCCATTGGGCCGAAACCCACCCCACCATATCCATATCTTGTGTACCAACGAAGTACCACTACCCTACCAGTGCCCTGTTTTATAAACTTGCCACCCGATCCCATAGGATGTCATGTCCAAAACTCAACAATTTAGGCTCCACAATGCACTTGACATTTTTGTTTCACCTTCTACGATGCTCTAAATGTTCAAATTGTAGATGTTAGGAGCAGAGATCCTCTTGATGTGCGTTTGATAGCAACGTGCACCTGTTGGCTGATAAAAAGGTGCCTTTTAAAACTCCTATTTATCCCACATTAATTATCAACCCGGGCAAGTTCTCTTATTTCAAGAGTGTACACAATATGTGCACACTATAATCCCAAAGAGTAATTTTTCCTAAATTGCAGTATAGATCTTTAAATATAAGAGTAAACTGATGCACCTAATAAATTCCAATTGCAATTAAATAAAACTCAATCCTCTAATGAAATCAAACTTACAGCAATGCAAGTAACAACAACATCAGTTGAGAGTACAGTAGTGATAACTCATCTCTTCTTAATTGATTTAATCTAAGTCAAAATCTATCCTCATTAAATAATCCAAATAATAATGATATCGATCTGAGAGTCCAATAGCAATAATTAAACCCTCTACAGTTGATTAAATCAATTTGAAAGTAATTCAATCTGCAATGAAGGTAAATGGAATCGACAATGCTGTAAATTATAAAAAGCAGAGATATTCTATCAAAACAAGAAATCAATAAACATCGAAGGAAATCAAATCACAAAAAGCAAGAAAACTATCAAACCATCACACTTGTGAGAATGAGAAATGTATGGCACAAAGGAAGCAGTTAAATCCACCAGAGGCCAAGCCCTTAGCCACTAGTGAACACTGCTGGTTTACTTCAGATGAGGCGAACGAACAACGACCTCAAATTATATATTAATCATTGAACTTGAGTAACATTACAATATGATCGCGTTCTCTTGACAACACAAGTCTATAAAGTAAGATTACAATTTGAAATAACAGAGATCCATCTCCTTTCCTCCTATCCTATCCTATTCTATCTCTAATTATCTATCTAACCTCTAATAATCCATCCCCCTCTTTGATCTCTGTTATGATTTAAATACATAGAGAGAAAAGAGAAGTTACAACCGAGATGATTACAATATGATTCCCTTTACAAAATTGGATTGTTCACAACAAATTGATCAGCAAGATCATGTCCAAAATATTTTTTCATCGGCATTCAACAGGGATAGGTCGAATTTGGTATTGCAACTGAGATAATTTGGAATCTAGCCGCAACAGCAAAGCTCAGAAAAACGTTTTTAGAGAACCTTCCGTTTCTCTTAATACAGACTGAATTTGTGAAAACGACCTATCATAAAACTAATATGGTCCGTTTTGAACAAAACCCATGTTTCATATTTTCTATATTCTTCTCCATTTGCCCGAAATGTCCAATGCAAAACTTTCACTTCTTATTCCAACGAATTTCTGAGTTGGCACATTTAATGATGAGTTGGAGATCAAATTTTCAATCTGGAAAATATCTTGGATGCTAAAATGGTGAGTGAAGTTACAAAAAATTTATTAATACACCATCATTGGTAAAAATATGCATAATAATCAATTTATTAAAAATAAATGAGAAGAAATAATATTTATCCATAAGAGCATAGATAATTATAAAACGGAATTATATGATAAAGTATGATAAATGACGTGATAAATAATGGTAGAAATGGATGAAATAGGTGTTAAAGAGTGATAATAATAATGACAAACTAGCGGCCCAACATACCTCCAAACTGAATAGATTGCATGTCCTCATGCAACCCAAAGCCTCTGTATTAACCAAGCAATAATACAAAAATGCATAGAGTTGTAATTACTCAAATCTAAACAATTAAAAATTAGCTCTAGAAATTATAGATAATATTATAGCAAAATAACTCACCAAATCTATAAGGATTAATTAATTAATTAAATTAATTAATTAATCAAATAAAACAATTTAATCAAATAAATAAATAATTAAACAAAGAAATAAATACATAGAATCAAATTAATAGACATATTAACAAATAATAAGTAATAAAATTAATCAATTAATCTATTCTTTTAATTAATTAATCAAACAATCTAGTTAATTAGTTTAAACATATTAATGAATTAATTAACCAAATTATTAAAAAGAAAAAAAATTAGTTTTACATAAAAAGTAATAAACATAATAATTAAATCAACAAATGGACAAAATTAATTAATGAATTTATCCCTTTAAACTTATTAATTAATGAATTAATTACATAAATTAATAAAAATAAATAATTAAAATTAATTAGTTTTATTAATCAAACAAAATTAATTAATTAATTAAACAAATTAATGAATTAATTAAAGATATTATTTAAATAATTAATTTTATATAAAATTAATAAAAATAATAATTAATTCAATAAATAATAAATTAATTAACTAAATTATCCCTTTAACTTATTAATAAATAAATTAATTAATTTATCCATTAAACTTAAAAATAAATAAATTATTAATTAATTAATTAATTAAATAAATAAATGAAAATCTAGTAGGATAAGAGCCGACCTATTTTCTTATTTCTTTTCTTTAATAACATATATATATACCCTAAATATAGCTCTTGGATACATCATTAAGATCTGGAAAATATCTATTGATGCATCCCCTGATGATGGACTCACTTGGTAGTCTAAAACGTTGGGTTCATAAAACTCTATAATAGATCATTCATTCTCTATCTAAAAATACAAAAATTGTTCATTCCAACTCATGAAATGGATGGAACAAATGAATTCTTCCTCAAACAATGAATATTCAATTTTAGCAATTTCGATGAAGGCGTAACAATTTTTACATTGACGTTCAACTATATGTATATAAAGTTACAACAAAACATGATATAGGTAACAACAAACTCCATTAACCATTTTCTCAAAAACTAAAAACCAGATTTTGTTCAAATGTTGCAAGTAGATTTCTACTATATTAATGCTTCTATGATCCAAAAATCAGATCGTTTTGATGCACAGATCATGAGATATAAACAAAATGGCTGTAGGTGATAGTGCATGGTTTCCAAAATTTTATGAACTAATTTAACTTGAAATTATCTGGGTTTGTGTATTTTAATGATATCTCTTTGTTATCCATAAATTACAAGAATTCAGTTCATAGTTTTAAAGATACACATTAATCAATTTTTGCATTGTATAAAAATGAAATTGTTTGCCGTAAATGACAAAGAAAGTAGAAAACATTCATCATGTGTAGCAATTCCTCCCCCAAACTGGAGAATTAGCATGCCCTCATGCAATGCTAGAAAACAAATTGAGGTGGTCTCTACTATCTATTGAAATTTATGCTTGGTGTAAAACAACATGGAATAAGGGAGGTGTTGAGAATGAATAAGAAGATCAATGGATGATAAATAATATGAATGACATGGTCATAATAGATAAATAAATGAAAGACATACCTCCCCAAACTAAAAGAAGCTATGTCTTTGAAAAATGGGAAGTGGTAAAGATGTGGAATGAATGATTGTAAATAATGCTCAATGGATTTTCATAAAATTCTCTAAATTCGTAATAAATCAGAGAATTATGCTATTTTACCTCAAGTGTTACCTCTGAAAAGAAAAATGTGGAATGACATGTATGAACTGGCATTTGTTGAAGCTGATGTAGGCTAAGCGGACACTGAAAGTGATGCAAAAGGTGGAATCCAGGCAAGCACATCATGTCTGAACAATTGTTCACGTTCACGAGTTTCTTCAGCCTCTTCTGTTAGTTGCAATACTGTGGTCGTGCTGCGAATAGAATTTGGCCCATACTTGTTGTTCTCTTATAAATAATTCACTATTTGACATGTAATTATCTTGAATCCACTGTGTTAGTTTTGAATAGCAATAGATAAGATGCATGCAATAATTTCAATCAAAAAAACTTTTGTTTAATTGCAATATTAATATTTTGTCAAATCATCAAGTTATGAAAGAGTTCAGTAATTATATTGCATTCTATCCCATAATGCATACATTCCCCCCTCCTATTGGAAAGGGGATTCCATGACCATAAAGCATATGAAAGGTGTTGTGCTTATGGCAAGGCAAGGGAATGAACAATACGACTAAAAATGAAGCAGAGTACACATATCAATGATAGGACGACCATAGGTATAGTTATAATGAGAGCAGAGTGTGTAAACATAGTTATGAATAAGAGATATGACGCTTTGGATTGATGATAAGTTATGCAGAAAAAACAAAATGATAACAATATGCCAAAAAGATGCTTTGCTGATGGTATTCTAGCTGAAAAAGTTGCGATTGATCATAAAACAATTTCTCATGCGTAAAGGTTCAAAACAGAGAAAAATTAAGGAAATAACTTCTCCGATAAAAAGAGAGAATAAGAAAAGGGTATTATTGTAATAATTGACAATAAGATATAACTTCAATACCATAAGCAGATCCTTTGTTGCCAGCAGATGTCCATAGCCTCGACAAGGTTGCTTTTTGACATGTATGAGCCAAGATCCTCAATTTATAAATGGAGAGTTCCAGTGTTGTTCTATAGAAGAGATCAGTGTGCTGGCGTGGTAACTAGATAACCACATTGCCATTCACTGGGATGTAGCAAAAGTGATCAAGCCAGCTCGTGAAGAAACCTCCTGTTCCAAGGATATTTTGGCTATCCAATGGATTATAACCCTAGTGTGGTGGCCATAGTGGGAATGTCACTTCGCTACATCCTTATGAACATGGTAGGCTGGCTCTTAATGAGACCCCCTATCCTCTATCTGTAGGCAAAATTTTGCTGTTATTACACATTTTTATGATAAAGAGAGGGAGGCTCAGTACTCCTTAAGAGTAGGGATGGTGGAAGAAGTTGAACATGTCAATAAAAAAAATATACCCATAATCTCATTTATTACAGACAAAGAAGATTATAACCAGGAAGGGTGGAACCAACATGGTATTAAGATGATCAATCAGTATCATGTACAACAGAAAACAATGCATGAAAGTAGTATATAAATAATTGTATCCCTTTTGAAAAAAATCTGTCATCAAGGAGCTATCCTATGAAATTTCATAACGTGAATGATATTAATTCGCTTCAATAGAATCCATAATTCTCGTCCTCATAAAAGTAGTGTACTTCATGCCATGAAAGGGAATCAGTAAAATGTGGTTGAGGTGAACTAGAAATAATCCCACAAGAAGAAGGAAGGGTTATTCTCGAAAATACTCCCAAAGTGTTGTTCCTTTGAAGAAACAACAAAAACATTCGAAAAAGTGTTGTTCCTTTGAAGGAAACAACAAATAAAAAGTGTTGTTCCCTATAGGGAACAACAAAAAATACACACATAAAAAAATGTTGTTCCCTGTAGGGAACAACCAAAAAAAAAATGCACACGAAACTGCTATTCCTTAGAGGGAACAACAGCTGTTCTTTAGAGGGAACAATCACTGTTCCTTGTAAGGAACAACGAAAAGAGAAAAATAATTGGACGCAAAATTGCTGTTCCTTAGAGGGAACAAAATTTGTTCCTTAGCGGGAACAACCGTTGTTCCTTAAATGGAACAGCGGAAAAATAGATGCAAACAAAACTGTTGTTCCTTAGAGGGAACATTGACTATTCCTTATAGGGAAAAACAACTGTTCCTTAAAGGGAACAACGAGAAAACAAGTCCAAATGAAACTACTATTCCTTAGAGGGAACAATAGCCATTCCGAAGAGGGAACAACAACTGTTCCTTAGAGGGAACAACAACTGTTCCTTAGAGGGAACAACGAGAAAACAAATCCAAACAAAACTGCTGTTCCTTAGAGGGAACAACAACTGTTCCTAAGAGGCAACAAAAAAAAAAAATACACGCAAAACTGTTGTTCCCTAGAGGGAACAACAACTTTTCCTTAAAGGGAACAACAGAAAGAAAATACAATCGAATAGAAGAAAAAATAAAAACAATTGTATGTACAATTTTCAAAAATAAATTCTTTACAGGATTAGTGCTGTCAAAGAGTGACCTTCTGCAGTGAGAATTTGCATGGTGGGGTCCTCATCCTTCAATTGCCAGTGGAGCGGAAACTAAAATTTGAAGTAAACAACACCTGAAACACAAAAACATAAGACAAATCAGAAAAGAAACAACACTTTATTTTAAAAATAGTATGTAAATAAATAAATTAAGTTACAACAACTATGATTTATTTCTTAAGGGAATATCAATCTGTCAATGGAAAAAAATAAATAAAAGATCTGTTGGAAAAATGTATTGACAGCAGTGGCATGAATCTTCGAATGGAAATCAATTCTTCATTTCTTCTGTATGAACCCATTAGGTAATGAATTGGATGAAATGCCCTTGTTTCATTAAAATTTCTTTCAAGAATCTCTCGTCCATAAATTGACCTTCTTTATTTTCCTAAGACTTGCAAAAAACAAGTGTCTAACTGCAATAAAACATTAAATCATGGAGAAAGAGAGGTGATTGGGCTCCCCTAATCCAAAAATTATGCAAAAAACTAACAAGTAGTTACTCTGTAAAACAAATCCACGGAAAAAATAACAAAGTAAAATTTATTTATTACCTGCAGGAGAGCAGTGGCCAATCATACTAACCAGTAGTGTTTTAATCACAACTCCTTTGTTTGTAGTCTGATTCGAGTGATTCAAAAGCCAAATGAAAGCTAATTAAAATTTATATCATAAATATAAATATTTTTTGAAAATTCAATGATATGATATGTCAATTTTACTTAGAACAACCTGCATAACAAAGTCATTTTCGATTACCTATCTTAAACCAACAGTGGATATTTTAAGCATAGCTTTTTTGTTTGATAACGAATTCAAATGATTCAAATTTGAAATGAATTAGATTCATTTATTTATCTTCAATAGAAACAAGTTTTTAAAACAAGAAGAATTGATAGGTCAAATACTCTAATGAACATCCGGAAAAACAGAGTTTTAAAAGTGCTGATTTACGATAGACAATCGGTATTTTGGTCATAACTTTCTCATACGATATCAAAAATGAGTGACTCAAATTTATTTGTAAACTAGATTCATAGGGGAATATACCATAGAAACATGTTGTCAAAATATATTCATTCAATCCTCCAAAAACCGACTATCCCAACTTTGTTCCTGAGCTGCCTACTAGACATGCAATCAATGTTTTGGTTATAAATTTTTCGTTTCAAATCCAAATTGAGTGATTCAAATTGGGTTGGAAAGTAGAGATCAAGGGATACTTAGGATGGAAACATGTTTTAAAAATATTCCCTTTTGGTCCCTCAAAACATGACTGTCCTGACCGTGTTTTTTGAAATTTCATCAAGTCCACAAGCCAAAAAAATATGATATCAAGATTTTTTTTCAAATCGGTGATAAAAATAAATATGAGTGTTTGTAGAACTGTTATTTCCATTATAATTCATCTACATACAGAAATGAATTAAAACATTTATCATCGATGTTGATTTCCACAGCGTGTTGCAACAAAAACAACTATTTTTACATAAAAACAAAATGTAGTTATTTATGTCCTTATTTATTTTATTTTTTACACTAACCTACTTTGATTTGAAAAATGAATATGATTACGTATAAGAATACTTCCATTGGAGCAATTTTCGAAATAAGGCTTCAAGTATGCACATACCCAAATTTGAAAAATGCATGTTAATGAATATTAGGGTATGAGAAGCCAACTTCCCGTGAAAAGATGGTGTCAAAAATTGTTGAAGTATGGAGTGATGCTGCAAGCAAATGATGGAGTGAAACCAATCTTCAATATATCCCTTACTTTTTTGATTTCCCATAGCCATCATATCATGAAGTTCTTGAGCTTTTAAAATGACTTATTGATGCAAACTAGAAGAAACCTCATTTTCTTCCATAACTTCTACAATTTTTGAATTTGAAACATTCTAAATCTCATTGTAAGTTTTCTCCAATGGCGCATGTGAGATAGAATGGGTGGGAAGGGTGGGTAAATTTTGCAGTTCAACATTGTAACCTTGTTGTACTAGTTTATTGTGGTGAGGGTGTGGAATGAGTTGAGCAGGAAATTGTGTACGGAATGGAGCATTTTGATAATGTAGTTGATTGGGTTGAGTAGATGATTTTGATAGGAAAGAAAGATGTTGTGGAAGAGCTGGTGGAGAATATGGAGGATGTGTTTGTGCTACAAGATGAGGGAGAGTAGTCATGCAATCATAAGATGAACCATGCCAAACTTGTAGACAAGATTGGTGGTGGTTATATTGAGATTGACATGGCTGCCTAACACATGAGTATTCCATAATGGATTATGCAAGTAAGAGAATGGAGATGAAGTGTTTTGAAACATACCTGTAGGCCATGATTTCCATGGTTTTGGCCTTGTTGCAGATTCCTCATCTCTTTGATATGCTACTTCCATCCTAGATAACGAAGAACAACTATCTATGGGATGCTTCTTTCAGTAATGAGGGAAAAACACTTCTTCAATTTCTTCATTTTTCTGAACCTACAAAACATCCAATTTTGAATTTAAAAAGCTAATAAAATTAACTTTAAAATTTTCAAATAAAACATTGGTTTCAGCTCTTATGTCTCCTGTTCTTGTAGCAAATTTGGAAAAGAAAGAAAAAAATTCTCTAGAATTCTTACTAGCCTGGGAGGTTCCTCTTAAATACCTTATGAACAATTCACAAACATCATCATATGACAACTGAAAAACATCACCTTTTCCTATCAGATTTAAGAGTTCTAAAAATTCATCTTTGATTCCTTTGAGTATGAGTGTTTTTAAGATCTATTTTTCCAAATACTTATGCTTTGATTTTTGAAGGTTGTATTGAAATCGCTCCACATAGTCCTCCAAGCTTTCATCTTCCCCTTGTATCATATCGAAAATATCTTCATTGGATTTGCAGTAGTCTTAGTACTTCTTCAAGAATATTTTCTTCATGTCCTCCCATGTTTGGATGCAGTTCCCACCTAGGCTCATGAACCATCGAAGAGTTGCCCTTTTTAGAGTAAGAGGAAACACTTTCCACCTTTGATCATTAGTACAATCATCATATCCTCTACAAAGTATTTTGAACTCAATTAAGAATGTATCTGGATCTTCATTTGTCAAACCATGAAAATTTAGTAGAGAAGATGGAGGAATTATGTGCATTTGTGTCACTCCTCCTAGATCTTTGATAGGGAATTCACAAATTGCAATGTGAGCCATTTCTTACCATAATAGAAGATGTTCTTCATGTGTTTCTTTGAGGCTCCTCTTTCAAATATTCCTTTCAATTGGTTAGTGAAATGGGTGGTGCTTACATCACCACTTGAGTGGAATTATGAGATTTTTTCAAAAAAATTCTACCTTTAAATTTCCTACTTCAATTCCTACGAAATTCTGCTAAAAATCGGGCGGAGGAGCAAGAAATTTACTTGCTTGTTATGTAGGTTCTTACCTTTCATTTTTAATACCCAATTCTTTCACAGCAAACAAACATCAAACACCTACTTCAACTTCTATGCAATTGTGCTGAAAAGCGGGTGGAGGAGCAAGCACTTTACTTGCTCGTTATGTAGGTTCTTACCTTCTGTTTTTAATACCCAATTCTTTCCTAGCAGCAAATATCAAACATACATCACTCTCTGTGAAATGACAACACTCTCCCTAGAAACGGTGCCTTTTAAAACTCCTATTTATCCCACATTAATTATCAACCCGGGCAAGTCCTCTTACTTCAAGAGTGTACACAATATGTGCACGCTATAATCCCAGAGAGTAATGTTTCCTAAATTGTAGTATAGATCTTTAAATACAAGAGTAATTGGATGCACCTAATAAATACCAATTGCAATTAAAGAAAACTCAATCCTTTAACGAAATCAAATCTTACAACAATGCAAGTAACAACAACATCAGTTGAGAGTACAGTAGTGATAACTCATCTCTTCTTAACTGATTTAATCTAAGTCAAACTCAATCCTCATTAAATAATCCAAATAGAAATGATATCAATCTGAGAGTCCAATAGCAATAATTAAACCCTTTACAGTTGATTAAATCATTCGAAAGTAATTCAATCTGCAATGAAGGTAAACCGAATCGACAATGTTGTAAATCATATAAAGTAGAGATATTATGTCAATAGAAGAAAAAAATAAACAATGAAGGAAATCAAATCACATAAAGCAAGAAAACTATCAAACCATCACACTTGCGAGAATGAGAAATGTATGGCACAAAGGAAGCAGTTAAATCCACCAGAGGCCAGGCCCTTAGCCGCTAGTGAACACTGCTAGTTTACTTCAAATAAGACGAATGAACAACAAACTCAAATTATATATTAATCATTGAACTTGAGTAACATTACAATATGATCGCGTTCTCTTGAAAAAAAAAGTATGTAAAGTAAGATTACAATTTGAAATAATAGAGATCCATCCCCTTTCCTCCTATCCTATCCTATTCTATCTCTAATTATCTATCTAACCTCTAATAATACATCCCCCTCTTTGATCTCTGTTATGATTTAAATACACAGAGAGAAAAGAGAAGTTACAATCGAGATGATTACAATATGATTCCCATTACAAAATTGGATTGTTCACAACAAATTGATCAGCAAGATCATGTCTAAAATATCTTTCCACCAGCATTCAACAGGAACAGGTCAAATTTGGTATTGCAACTGAGATAATTTGGAAACCGGCTGTAACAACGAATCTCAGAATAACATCTTCAGAGAACCTTCCTTTTTCTCTTAATACAGACCAAATTTGGGAAAATGGCTCATTATAAAACTAATATGGTCCAATGTTTCAGATTTTCCAGATTCTTCTCCATTTGCCCGAAACGTCCAATGCAAAACTATCACCTCTTATTCCAACAAATTTCTGAGTTGGCACATTTAATGATGAGTTGGAGATGAAATATTCAATCTGGAAAATATCTTGGAGGCTAAAATGGTGAGTGAAGTTACAAAAAATTTATTAATAAACCATCATTAGTAAAAACATGCATAATAATCAATTTATTAAAAATAAATGAGAAGAAATAATATTTATCCACAAGAGCATAAATAATTATAAAACAGAATTATATGATAAAGTATGATAAATGACGTGATAAATAATGGTAGAAATGGATGAAATAGGCGTTAAAGAGTGATAATAATAATGACTAACTAGCGGTCCAACAACGCCCTCCATGCACAACATTTGAGTCGACACACTAGGAAAGATAATGACTACCATAATCTTACTTCGTAGCCAGCGTGGCACGCACAAATGCCTCTTGTGCCAATATATCCACATATAGTGATTCGATATAACCCACCATCGACTTCCACCAGGGATATTAGCTCGTAGAAAACACTACAACATCAGATTAATCAACAACAACCCCACACTTCCTAAGAAGCCACAAAAGTACCCCATATCGAGAAATGCTTAATAGTGACAACATGCGGTACCACCAAATCTAGAATAGCCCATTTGTGGAATTTAAGACCCTTGAGCCAAGAATTTAGCCAACCAAGGAATGTTAGGAGAAAAGGATCCACCCAAGGTACGAAGCACCCAAAATAAATATGAAAGACCCATGGTGAGAATACCCAAATAGTACCACCGTCACCACCTAGAATAAAAAACGCCAAGTAATTAATATGGACAGATCAAATGTATAGAGAATGTCAACTACCCCAACATCTTGCGAGCACTAACTAATCTGTAATGTCCCTTCCTAAATTAATTTGGAACAAGACTAATTACTACATTTTGGGGCCAATTCTGGAGGTAGTGGGGCCTATTCAATTTTTATTAGGAGATTAGGCTTAAGAGAAGTTATTTTGTTGTGGTTAAATTACACATGGGGGCCACCCACACTAGGGAAATATTCACTCCCTAGTTCAGTTTGCATGAAGGTGGTTAAGTTTTGCATGTAGGTGGTTAAGTGAGGGCCCATGATGGAGGTAAAATTGGAGGGAAAAGTGATCAACGAAATCTATATAAGGAAGGTAGCTCTCCTCATTTCATTCATGTTATTGGAGTATATCGATTTCTCTTTGGTTGCTCGAGCTCCTTAGCTGAGTCACTCACTGTTTATCATGAATTCTTCAGGCAAAGATCTAAACCTTTCTTCAGGGGACTTTGAGTGCCACTCTATGAAGGTTTTCTTCATTTCTTCAGGAGGAGGATCACATTGTGATTCCCAACAGTAGCATTCCCTTCTAGGTTGTGTGTAATACTGGGGGACGTAGTGGAGATGAGGCTGAGTTCATTGGTGGTGCTTAGCATTGGAGATTTGACATGAGATTTTATGGAGAGGATGCTAGGGAGGATTGTCATCATCTAAGAGAGTTTGGGAGCTGATTGAGCTTCTGGCTTGGCAGTGTGACTTTCACACTACCTGGATAACGCAAAGGCAGTGTGTGGGAGCTCATTTGGTGGGTAGAGTATCAGTCCTTGAGGCTGAGCTTTGCCATTGAGGTTAGAGGAGATATTTGGAGTGGTGTTTTATTCCATTCAGAGCTTGGAGGATGGATTTGTGGTCATTCCTTGCAGGCTGTATTTCTAGAGCTGTTTGGAGGGCGTGGGCCATAAAAGAGGTTGAATTTGGGAGGTCAAAATATGACCAAACCATTTATGGGTTTTTGAAAAGGACCCTTGATATAAAGTTTCAGAATTTTTGGGGCACCGGAAGTGGGGGTTTCAGCCATATCTTTGCAGCAGACAGTGTAGAATTGATGGGGATTCCACAGTGCCTTTGGGGGTCAATTTTGGGAGGTCAAAATCAGGCCAAACCATTTTTGGGTTTTTGTGGGTTTCGGTAAAGGAGCTTGGGGCTGAATTTGTAGCATTTTCCAAGTAGCGGAAGTGGAGTTTCTTGCAGTTCCTTTCCAACAAGGAGTATAGTTTTCTAGGCATCACAGAGCATTAGAGGAGCAATCTATTCCAGCATTTGAGATCATTGTATTATCACCTGGGTTTTGTCACAATTTCCATTAAGACAAGCCCAGGGGCAGTCCTCCATACTATTGTACTTTCTCCATTGATTAATATAATGGCTCAGTTGGTTCTTAATTCCATAGTTTTTATGAGCATTTGTTAATTGTTTAAATATTTGTGTTGTAAATCGTTTTTGCTTTGCATATCACTATTTTTTGTATTTCGGAACATTACAGTGGTATCAGAGCATGAAATTTTCTTAGCTGTGGGAAACTATCCAGAATATCATGGAAGCTTTGGGTATGAGTGCACAGTGATGAGTGAAACCAGAGACAAACCCATGGCTCAAGGGAATTCTAGTATGCAAAAATTGTGGGGTAGAATTCATTGGGGCGATGAGCGGTTGGCCTAGATGAGGAGGGTGACAAACCAAACCCATTCTCACCCTTACAATAGAGACATTAGAGGTGAACAGGCTGTACGGGTGCAACCATCTACATCATGTGGGGAAAGTCGACTAGACTAGGGAATCAGATCTTTTGAAAAGGAGAAGGTAGGAAAAATACAATTAGAGGGTGAGACCAGGGGGCACTTTTGCTGGTGGAGACCTGGCTTTAGATATTAGGAGCCTGAGTAGGAGGTTGAGCATGATGTTGAGAGTCCACAGGATGGTGAGGAGAGCATCGATATACCCACTGTGGAATAAGAGTCACCTTTATTAGAAACCTCTTTGATAGCCCTAGTTGAAAACTTGGTGGAGAAGATAGATCCTACACACATAGAGCCATTTGTTGAGGAGCAGCCACCCATGGACGAGAGGCCAACAATTGGTGAGGTACCTAGAGATGTGACTGAGTTTATAGGTGATAAATTCCCACAGTAGTTCCACCAGTATCATTCCAACCTTAAAGCATTAAAAAGGAAGGTCGCATTAGTGCGTGAGGCTATTCTACAACATAACAAGGAGCTGGAGGGCATGAGAGTGATTTGTGCTAAGTCCATGACCAAATTGACTCACGTTGGGGAGCAGTTGGATTCCCTACTAGTGCAGCTAGAGTGCACATTGGGGCATGAGAGAAGCCCTCTTCGAGTATACATAGATAGGGTTGGCAACACTGTTAGGTTACCTGGCCCATTGGACAGAGAGAGATAAAGCTACCTAGTCAGATTTCATGTATTGACCAGGATAGCGAGATGAGATGACCTGATTTTCACAAGGCGCAACACCCGTATGCTAGGTTTGTTCCATGTGCAGTAGTTCATGCATTCACTCCCTCTCTCAGGGTTGGATGGAGAGAGATTCTGAGTTGGTACCCTATGGAGTGGGCTATGGAGGTGGTGGTGGACCAGGGTGTAGCTTAGCAGAAGCTTCTAGGCACTAGGGATACCGACAATGCAAACTGGCATTGGGTTCCTAGTGGGACTACTTATCATTTCCCAGGTATGCCAGTTGACTACAACCTGGATGGTACAACTAACCTAGCAGTTGAGCGTGCACATTCTCTAGGGGAGTCTCAGTGAGAACTAGTGTCTGACCAGTTTATGGACAAACTCGTTTCGTTTTCTTGGTACGACATTTGTACACGAGATCACTAGGTATTATCATACTTTGGCAGGAGTTTGTCGGAGGAGGTGGCATTGGAAGACCACCAGACAGTGCCTTGTATGGAGCTAGGGACTCTTCACTTTTGTGTGGGGCACAAAAGACATAGAGGAGCTGAGCAGTGGTGGCATCACTACTGACACATAGGGAGAGTCACTTCTCGGATCCCTTAGGGAGGATTTGGAGGGAATATCCATTCATCGGTGGGGATAGTGGTGGGATGATGGAGGTGATGATACTGATCGGGTGTGGCTTGACACGTAGAGACATAGCTCTAGCCCATCACATCTAGGGAGGTGTGGGAGCATCTAGAGTTGAGCAGTGGTCTACAGGTGGGCATGGAGGTGCATGGTGGTGTGTTGGATTGTGTTGTGGAGTGGGAGTGCCTCACATCACATTGAGTATATACAGGGAGTGATAGGTGCAGTGACATAGGCAGGAAGCAAGATGGTACGGGTTGGCATAACTGTAGCCGAGGTTATCCAACTGTGTATAGGGGTAGGTCGCAGTGTATAGTGGCATGTCTAGGAGTAATGGGATGATCAGTGGTATGCAGAGGCATATGGTGTTGCACATCGCGATCTTGGAGTGTTGCCTTCAGGGACACCCATGGATGGAGATACCAGGCATACCTTTGGGTGTAGTTCACCCAGGATTGAGGGGGACACAAATGAGTGATACTTGATGCTATCTGGGGGGACTCACACACTTAACCCTCTTCTACATCACTTACAGGAATGGGAAATCTCATTGTTTTCCTTTGACACGTTGGGCATGAACAACAGGGGATGGGGAGCTCACCCAAGATATTTGGATGACACTTGGTGTGATAAAGGGGAGACTTCTCGGCGGGGGGGTATCGAGTCAGTGCACAAGTTGACAACCATAGGTCGAAGGATGAGGTGATCACTGATAGGGATGGAATAACATTCATCATTGATCCTATGCCTAGGGATCTGGTCATAGGGGTGACATTTGTCTCTCTTTCCATAGGGCATGTCTAGACTGTGCATGAGCAGAGGATACTATGTATGGTTGAGACATTTGTCTAGTATGTATCCAGGTTCCCGATATTGTATCAACACATTCTCCACATGGCAGGTAGCTGAACCAATGGTGATGGTTGGCAGGAGAAGGATGGATCTGCATACATTGAGTCGATTGTGTGTATCAGATACCCATCTATTGGTCACATTCAGGGGGTAGCTATTTGGCACACGTGGTTTCTAGTGGTTTTCAGTACTACACAGTGGCACACACAAGATAGTTTAGCATCAGTTGTGAGGGATATGTCACAATAAGTTTGGCTATGGGATGTAGGGATTCAATTGATCGATAGATCACTCGTGATGAGAGGAGTCATGGCATAGAGTGACAAAGTTCGCTCTTTAGATGACACATGGGGGTTCACAGAGGGTTTCATCATATCGGGAGGCAAACATTCTCTATTGCTGCATAGGTTCGGAGTTAAATTTGGATGGTTAGGCCTTGGCGCCATGGAGATGCCTAGACAAGATGTGTCTCACCTCTTTCAATACTCCACCATCGAGTTCCAGGAGAGGAGGATATTGTCTGTGCACAATGGGGAGTATGACATAGTTAGAGTAGCACAATGTTAACATGGTGGCACCACTCTGGGACTAGCAGGGAACTAGGGCATCACAACTCTTCACAACTAAATAACCTTTAGGGATGTGCCGGCTACTACAAGGGGAGATCATATAGATCTTCCATTGGGCATTAGCGGTTCACTGATGGAGCAGGGGACTTCTGGTACTTGCACCGAGTATGATAGGGAGTGGAGCGAGGGGAGATTCATGTTGGACAGGATGGCCTGGGATCATAGTATTGAAGGATTTTTTCATATCAAGATAGTGTTGAGGTCAAGGATGATTCAGTGGCACATTTGGGACCCTGGCACATGTTGTAGTGACAGTGGGGAGAAACAATTAGAGAGGATGCTCATTCAAGGATTGCTTGAGGAAAAGCAATTTTTAGTGCATTGGAGGAGCTTGTCGAATGAGGATGCTACTTGGAAGGGCAAGCACATACTTGAGCATCCAACATTGAGTTTGCTTGGCGAAAAGCAACATTTGGGAGGGGAGGATTGTAATGTCCCTTCCTAAATTAATTTTGAACAAGACTAATTATTGCATTTTGGGGCCATTTTTGGAGATAGCGGGGCCTATTCGATTTTTATTAGGAGATTAGGCTTAGGATAAATTATTTTTTTTTGTGGTTAAATTACACATGGGGGCCACCCACACTAGGGAAATATGTGATGAGGCTAATTATTGAGTAATTATATGGGCCTTAATTGGCCTTAATTCACCTCCTAGCTTAGCTAAACCAACTATTCTCACAACTTATTGCATACTTTTGATTATATTTTTTCATGAAATGAGTTAGTGTTGGATATTTGGCTTTGTGGTCTACTATGCATGTAATGCAGGAATAAATTGTAAAAGCAAGGAAAAATGTAGGTATAAAGGATAACAACAAGGAACAAAGACCTTGGTAAAACCTCGAATGGGACAAGGGAGAGAAACTATATAAGGTAAATCCTCCTCATTTACTACCCCTCCCTTCGAATATTCCACCATCAGCTCAGAGTGCAAACAACCATCACTTTGAAGACTAGAAGACAACCGACCAAGTGAAAAGGACATAAAACAATTTATATTAAGTTGAGAGCCAAGCCTCCCTAATGGGAAGGAAGTTGTTAGAGACTTCAGATGTATAAATAGAGAGGCTTAGGACCTCATTAGGATTGGGACTTCTATTGTAAAACTTTGTTTTATTTCTAAGCTGCAAAGACTTGTGACAATTTTCTCTGTAATCCATGGTTTTTCTAATAAGAATGAGTTCTGTTTAAGCCAACTCTGAGTGAACTTCGAGGGTTGAAGCTCTTGGATTAGGGCCCGACCCAAGCAACGACAACTCCTCTTTACTGTACATGTATGCTAGCATAGAGTTCTGTTCTGTTTATTTTCTTAAGTAGTTTCATGGTTTTCTATTCATTTTCTTAAGTAGCCTTATGGTTTTCACTATTTATTTTCTTAATTAGTTTCACTTTCATTACAACAATATAGCGTAGATCATGCATGGTTTTCCTGTTCATTCACTTCAGTAGCTGCATTTTCTGTAGTTTACTTTCATTTACGCCTTCTTTCAGTTCACAGGTTAGTTAGAGGAAAAATATCACTATTAGGTTGTGCGCAAGTGTCTCAGCCTCATCTCCTCCCTCTGGGACCATGACTTGAGGAAGGGACCCTTCAATAGCCCCAAAAACACAGGTCTCTGGTTATTACATGGGCTATGGAGTTCATTGTTTAATACAGTTAGTTGTTCACCCACACTAGTTTTCTCTGTCATTTTCACTTGAAACTGCCTCAAGCACATTCCTCATGCATCACTTCCTCGCCATCTGATCACCAACAAACCTTCACAATCACCTTCCAATTCAATATTTTCTCCAACTGCTGCCTCGTGTGGAGTCCACCACTTACTTTATGAACTTTAAGTCCCCACCATTAATTTACCTCGCCTGATCTGACGGCTATCGTGTCACTCGATCACTTTAGGCACTTTAAACCCCCACTGTCATTATGCCTTGCTTGATTCGATGGCTGTCGCTTCACTCAATCGCCAACTAGCTTGGCCGATCTGCACCGTTGATTAACCCCGCCTGATCCAACAGCTATCATGCAATCTCGCGTGGATTAGTGCGCGAACGTTATCTTCCCAAGAGCACATGAGAAAAGTGGTTTTGTTGTGCTATGTGTTGTGTAGTAAGGGTAATCACGTGAAATTTCCAAATACTACTTACACCCTAAAGGGTGCACAAGAAAATACTTACTGCCTTAGAAACCCGCTCCCTCATTTCCACATGTTTCTTTTCCCCGCGATATGATCGCTGTCGTCCATCTCTTGACTTCACCCACGTGATTAGATCTTGGCCATTCATCTACTTTGGTCCCTTATTTTTCCATCCATTCACTTAGCCTTCGTGATAAGATCTCCACCGTTCATCCTGTTAGTTAACCCCGTTCGCCCATCTATCTACGTAACCTCCTACGATTCAATATCTGCCATTCATTTGCCTTTCACCTGACTGATCCAATGGTTCTTATGCACTATTGCTCCCTCACGTCCTCCTTTCACTGATTTCAACCTCCGATTGCTTTTTCTGCTTGAAACCCAATTTAGACTAAGTTTCTTTGTTACACCTTAGTCTAGTTTTGATGCTCTTTACTTATGTAACTTAGATAATTAGCATTATATTAGTGTTAATTTAGTAATTTTTCTTAGCATAGCTGTTTAATTGGTTAGTTAGGTTATGGTGTAAGTTTAGCATTTCATGTTGTTTTCTTCATTACTACAGTAGAGTAACTCTCCATTAGAATAGGTTTTCTCTCCTTCCATCAAATAATTGAGCTTCTTCTAACCCTATAGAAGTTTGGCTTGGAACCCCTGTGATCTCTTGCCAGACAAATAGTGACAATAGGCAGGATCTTCACTTCTACTTGTGCATATAGCACTGTCACCTCCAAGTTTGTACGAACCCTCAATTGATAGGTAAAGTGTCAGCTTGTTGGGGCTTGACCCAGGTTCGGAGTTAATTAGCCAAACAAATCCCTGTATTATTGGCCCTTTTGGCAACAGTCCGCAGAGCGCGAACTCAGGTCTCACCCGAAGTAGTATGGGGGGGGGTGATGGAACCAGGCTTCCGCACCATTGAGATGTTTGAGAGGTTGAATTGGTCTAATTGTTAGTCCCTTCGCGCAGGTTACTTCACGTACATCTCTGTCCCTCGTGCCCTGATATACTTATCTTCGCGCAACCCTAACTAGGGGCTGTGGGGCCCCCGCGCTGCTGGAGTAGCGCTCTGCACTATTCAATTATCTTCCTACACCAATGAGTTATCTTCGTGTAATTGGATGCCTTATGTTATATTTATTTATACAGCATATTCATATGTGTTCGCAGAACAAATAAATAGTAAACTTGCAATTTATACCCAATAATACATAAAACAGGAAAATATACACAGAAATATGATAAAATTTTTCTTTATTAATGCTTCCAATGGTTACAGACTCGACCTACCCTGCGCACTTAGCTACAGGGGTCCGCACACTCAGCTGTAGACTACTAGGCCTCTGCGCACTCAGCTGCAGAGCTTTCTCCTACTCTACGACCCAAAGACACACTTTACACTTTGACTCAATCTCTGAAACTCATCATGCTTCTATTTTATTCATCTTCCTTAATTATCTTCTACACTTAGAGCCTCGCTCTATTTATACAATCCCATGGTCTGCAGACCATGGGTGGATCTTTCAAGCCGACATTACATTACAAAGACAAGGGTGGACAACCCTATGACTCTACTATGACTTTGTGCTCCGCGCCCACAAATCACAGAGTCTTTACAAAGGACTTGGTCAAAATTTTGGCTTTAAGCCCCAAAACATGCTTTGGGGGGATTCCATGCCCAACAGGACCTCAACACAAACATCGTGACTTGCCCTCAAGTCACTTTGTCGGTGCGGAGCTCTTTGCACGGAGTCCCTCCAACTCTACTCAAACCATTGCAAGGTCGGCAGTGCATTGAGCACTGACTGCTGAATCTCATGTACTCGTTGTTCCGAGACCGCGGTGTCGGAACTGCTTCCCTACATTTGCTCATGTGTCGCCTGCATTTGTGTGAGCTTGCCTTCAATTGTTGTGGTAATGGTGAAGGAATCTTCTATCCAAGGTTGAACACTTGCCTTCAGAACTAATTCTTGGTGTTGTGCGGTGTCCACTTTCTCTTTCAGCACTTTAGCCTATTGCATTCACGCAAGCCTCCGAGTGAGGGTCACCATTTGTGTGGTCCCTTTGACACTGTTGTATTGATACTAGAGCTCACATGCCTCTGTCTCTAAGCGCTGGATGTTGGGGTCCTCCTACAGATTCGTGAGGACCTCAAATGACTCCTCCAACATTTTGGTGCAATCTCTTACTGCACTGCCGTTCTCTTCCAGCCCTAATGTAATAGCGCTGATGCACTGTTCTCTTACTTTCGGAGGGGTAGATGACTATGCCTTAAACCGCAGCTCTGCTATCTGAAGGTTCAGCTCTAGCTGAGCCTTAGTCACTTGTTCCCACGCCTTGCACAACCCTACTGCTAGCCGGTGGATGTGTGCCTCTGCTGGTGCTTCTATTGGGATGGCCAATTCAGGGGCCATCTGACAAGCTTCTTCCAGTACCTGTACCATCTGCCTGTTCTGCAACACCACTTCATCGTGCTGCAAGATCAACTGCTCCATGTTGATCTTTTGCTCACTCAACACTTGCAGCGTGTGGCTCTCCATAGCCCGTAGTTCTACAGTAATCCCATCCTACGGAACGTGTAGCATCTCCCGCGAAGTGCAACCATGTTGATCATGATACCTTTTAGCGCACTAATCATAGGCCTATCGGCCTCATTTGTCATCACAAGTGCCCCTTCTGGGAGCATTATTGTATTTGTTGTCTGAGCGCGTAGCATCTGCTCCACTGCAGTTGTTCCTACTGCAAGGCTAGTTGAAAGAGTATTAGCCTAAGGAGTGTGCACCTGCAACTCCTGTAGCTACGCTCTGAGGGACACCAACACAATTTGGTTCTCTTGCGCAAATTTTTGGAGCACCTCGGAGGTGAAATCACTCACCATCTCATCGATGTCGTGCAGATCACCCTCAGTAAGGGTGATTGGGTCAATAGAAAACTTTGATGCCTTGACCTTCTTGCGCGGCCCTGTCCACTTGCTTGGGTACGCGGTTTATGGGTCCATGCCACCCTCGTCTTCCACTATTTCCTGCCCTTGTGAAGGTGACTTTTGGCCCTCGCCCGCATTCTTGGATGCCTCCTATGTTGCTGCTACTGTTGTGCCCTTTTTCTGTTCTGCTGCTATTTGTGCATCATCCCACACCTCCTGCACTTTTACTGCCACTGTTTCTTGCCTTCTTTTCTCTGCCAACTACACCATGCGTAGTTTGGCCTCCTCTTTCTTCTTCTGCACAGCAAACTTATCTATTGCCATGATGTCTGGGGCACACTACTCTGGTAGCCATGTTTCCAGTACATCAAAAATTACGTCATCCATGGCTACAAAGGGTAGCTTGCTCCATTTCTTAGTTGGGTCCTTGCGTGCTTTGATATAGATGTTGTGGAGGTCCTCTTTAAACACTGCAAAAATTTGCAGGCTGTTGTAGACAATGGGTGATAACCGCAGCTTGCGGTTAATCCCCATTCTGATGTTCATTTCCATGAACACTGAGAATATCTTACTGTCGCAGATCCGGTTCGTGTCCTTCATGGCCTAGAGCGAAGCATACTTCGCAGTCTCTGGCAGATTCCTGTCAATTGTGGGGAACTGATTGTCCTCCGGCAATTCCCCTACCACGAACACTATGGATAGCAGAAGCCATGCATAGTGGAACGTTTTGCCTTGTTCCTGGGCCTCACAACAATTTTCCAGGAACTTCTTGTAGAGAATCTCAGACTAGTTAAACTGGACCCCCTCCGTGCACTGCTCAACAAGTGCCACCACTGGCGTGGGTACCTTGTCCACGTGACACTTGCACATAAGTTTACTCGCCAATATTAGGGTTGCCACTTTAACTGATTTTTGTTGATGTTGGATATGGCATAGCCCCTTTTCTTCTTCTCCAATTTATATTTCTTCTTCATGGCCTCCGCGATGGCCAAGTCACTGCTCTTCCCCTCCGAGATGTCTGCGGGGTCCTCTCCTTTGCATGCAAGTTAGGTAATGTGGTGAATTAAGTGGTCCGTGATGGGGATGGGCTCCTCCAACCACAAACACCCACCATGCACCAGGTAGAGCAGTTGCCTGATGACAAATATTGTTATTGGGGCGCAGTGGAAATGCGGCACCCAGAGCAGGTTTACTAACCCTGAATTTTCCACTCCGCGTAACCACTTTCACGACTCCAATTCGATAACCCCCACCACAGTGTTCTTCTTGGGCTCCATGAGTTGTGCGGTCTCCAGGTGAGGGAACTTCTTATGGTTCGAGAGGTCCCAATCTTAAAATTTCAAGATAGGCACCCATCCCAGGTGCTTGCCCTCAAATATGATGTCATCGGGGAGGAGCAAAGTGTTGGAAATACTAGGGGGGTGAATCTGTATTTCATTTCAATTGTCATTTTTACTAGTTAAATCATTTACATTTAAAACACAAAATGAACAATAGGAATACATGTTTTTATTAATATAATCTTTACAATGAATCAAGTAAATATATATATATATATATATATATATATAAAGCTTCAATCTATTGCCAAGCATCAACATGGACTTTTTGTGAGGCTCCAACCTCGAGGGCACCAACCCTGTCTTGTCAACACACCAACCTTGGATTTAGGAGCACCAACTCCAAGGACACCAATCCTTCCAATTCTTAGGCACCAACCCCAAGGGCTCCAACCCTCTTCTATATATTGTCTAGATATTTTTGTTAGTTATTCTCTACTCCCAACCCTGCTGGACCTATGACTTTCTTTTGTCCTCCTGCTTTCTTCTGTCTTGCTGGACCTTTAGCTTACCTATATTTATTCTAGTTTATGAGTTGTGAACTGTTACCTATTCTCTGTGACAGATGCCCGAGACGCCTAACTGTCTGCACAAAATAAAAATAAAAAAATTCTCTGTTTCAACTTGTTGTTTTATCTGCCACGGTAAGTGCTTCAAGAGTGACTGCTTCTCATTGTTCTTAGTGTCACGATCTCTTACTTCCAAGGATCATACTCATAAATACTTTAGTATTGGTGTAGTCTATTGCTCCCTACAAATGATGGCATATCAAACCTTATTTCGCTTCACCAAATTGTTCAACTCAGTTACGATCTGTACTGCTACTCTTTTTTAATCATCACAGGTTCAAGCATTTCAAAGATTAACCCACGTAGTAGTGTCCCTTGATCTTCGACTTCCTTCTTTCTCATTTTCTCTTCAGCTTCCTCTATTCCTTAGATTACCCAAGGAGGTGCCACATCCATGTCATCAATCGCAATCGCAACTTTCAGTGGTTTGTAATCGCAACTCTTAACATCACCGATATTCACACTGCCAATGAAACAAACGCGATATAATATTAAACCATCATCAATAGATCCGTCAGGTCCATAGCTAATATCACAATTAGTGATCGGGTTCACAAGACTTATCACAGTTGGAAGCCTGGCGGTGTCAACCCTTATTATTTGCATAACTCGCTGATACCTAGACGTGATAATTACATAAAGGAATATTCTATGGACCTATCGGGCCCGCACCTTATATCGCAATCACAGTTTTTATTGTGACATCCCTTCATGACTTGCAATATGAAATTTTATACGATGGATGCGATATTGAATTATGACGTATTGTAATTGAACCATTGGGTTTGTAGTACATATCGAAATCGACGTTTTAATGTGACAATAACTTTAAAAAAAGCTTGCGATGTGGTAGATGCGATGTTGTATTACGACGTATTGTAATGGTCCCGCGGGTCTGTATATATATCGCATTCACAGATTTTGAGTGTGACATTCCTTTGCATTACATAACTTCTGATCTGACAGTTTCAGTATATTGGATGCGATACAACAATAGAGCGTGTTCTATTGGAGTAGTCGGGTCCATATATCAAATTGCAATCAGGGGTTTTGTGCGGTGGCATATAATAGAACCTGCTGATATGATTTCTACCAATGATAAAGTGGTTTTTCTCTCTACCCCCAATGATATATGTCAGATGAAGTATGGCATCAAGCGACCCCTCTCGAATACCTCCCACACCCTAAAGCGGTGCGACAACCTCCTAAAACTGATTCCCCACCGTCCCGATAAATAGACTTGTGAAACTCTCTAGTGCCACCCTACGCCTCTACGACATGATTTCCCCTCTATTTACATCCAAAACACTACCCTGAGACCTTTCCCAAGCATTCCCATTGCAGACAAAGCCATCAAGCGCCCTTCATGCAAACCAATTTTCTTAAATATTATTGAATTTTTCAGAGAATCCAACTACAATCAGAGCTTGGATAAATAGTTCTGATGCTAGTCAAAGAACCTGTTTACTCCAAGACTCGGACTAGAAACCCGTTAAAAGACCGAATTCAGAAGAAGAAGACCAGTTATACAAGGAACGAAGAAGAAGACCAATACACACAGAGGCGAGAAGAAGACAATTATACAAAGTCGTGACATTCAGAACAAAGGAACCAGAACAGATATGCAGATGAATAAAACACACTAAAACTTGATCAAAATCCACTTCTGATTGTTGATACACATAAAACATAAGAATTTACCGTTGAAAAACACAGTAAAAGGTTAATTGTAACAATAAAAGGAAAGACACTGAAAGATAAAGACAGATCATCAGGAGTGAAAGAGTATCCATGATAGAGAGTTATCAGATGAAAGACACAAGTAACTAAGGCCTCCAGTGAGATGATCAAACAACCAGAGCATAAAGAGCTAGAAATAAACCATAATAGCCAACAATTCCACAATAAAAGGGACAACATGAATCAGTTCATTAGCTGCCTCTATCTTCCTACGAGAAGATATTTTCTATTTCCTAGATTAAATCTCAAGTTAGTTTGAGATATTTGTAATGAAACCTTAGTATAAATACTTCACAAATTGAAGTATGTAGGGTGGATTATTAGACATTTCTTTAGATTTCTTGATCAAAATACTATAAAAGCTATTGCAGCATTGATTAAGCCAGCAGGTTGGATTGGTGAATAAGGACAAGATATTTCAAAGGATTCATGTGCAGAATGAAGTGTAGACAAGTATTTTCTCTCGTTATTGTTACATATTAAAGTTTTTCATACTGTTGATCTAAATCTAGATGCCATAACTAGAAGTATTATATCAGAATTTGTTTAATTACACTCTACTATAACAGTTAGGAAAATCTATGTTTTCTACAAATAATCTAAGTTAAGGAATTCTTAATTGCTCCTTGGTTTAGGTTGTTTCTTTTAATCTATAGCAAAGGATTCTTAATTTCTCTTTGTTTCCGATTACCCCCCTGTTCTTCATTTCAATCACAGTCTGAGAATTCTTAATTGCTCTCTCACCCTAGTTAAAACCTTTTCCATCCCTCTGGCCTAAAGACCTGCTCTTTAGTCCGTTATCTTGCCCTTTGAACATTCCCTTTAATGAGTTGATCTAGTCCTGCTACCTTTCTTTTGAATCCATATGCCCAATGGTCTAGAGACAACATTCTATCCATCTGTTTCAAGGATTCCACCACCCAATCTTTAATACAAATCAAAAACCCCCTTGAACTTTCATAACTAGCCTAATATCCAAGCAAACAAAGCTAAATCATATAGAGAGAGCCCTCTCTGAGCATTAGGAAGGCTAGGTCCTGATCTCCAAAAGTGGTTAGTGGTTACCCCAATGATCTCCTTCTTTAACCTTGGGAAATTACTGGGTTATAACATAGTGGTGTCTTCGTTGTGGAAAACTAACATTTTCTTCAGAATTGTTTTACAGGATTAGATCTAATCTATGATGGTGGACAGTGATCAGACACACAAAGGTTAAAATCATCCACCTGGTGACTCCAAATCAATTCCACAATCAAGACTCCACTGGAGGAATGAACTTGAAAGAACTGTATGAAAAGATCAGGCTTTTAACTTGGATTGTTATCCAAGACATTATGTTCTTTCTCATCGATAAAGTTTTTCAATGTATATTGTATTTTAGAGAAGATTTTAGATTAATTTTTTATTATTTCCCTTTAAAAGTTATAGATATAAAGTCTCCTTACACATTTGAACAATAGTATTCTAACTCTTATGAAGATCATTTTCCAATTGAGGAGCATCAAACAATCAAGACTAATCATACAATCCCTGTACATTCTCCTGTACCTCATAAAGTTCCTGATAGATATAAGCCACTCATCTTACCTCCTACACTCCATGCTTTCCCTAACGATTATTACAAGTATCTCCCTAGCTTCGATGGAGAGAATGATATCACTGCTCAAAAAAATATTCATGGTTTTGAGAATTATCTAGATTTATTTGAAATTGATGAAGATGATGTTATTATCAGACTTTTTTCTCTTTTTTTGCAAACTAGAGTAAAGAGTTGGTTCAAGAATTTACCTATCTCAAGCATCTCAAATTTCCAACAGTTTGTCAAAATTTTCCTTGATAGATGGATAAACAAAGTCAATCTTTTTATGATCATAAAAGAATATAATTAGTTAAAAAGATAGCCAAATGAAACAATACAACAATTTTCAGACAGATTTAATCAAGCTTATTATTCAATGCCATCAAATATAAGACCTCCCCCTAATTCAACTATTTTGCATTATCCAAGAGCATTTGATCCAGAGATAGAGTTTTAGCTAAGAGAAAGAAACCCCTTGACAATGGAACAGATGCAGAACATTGCAGTAGATGTAGAGGTTAATCTGAAAATTAGAAGAGAAAAGTTGAAAGTAGAAGTAGAGGAAAACAACATTGCAAAGGAAAAACTCTACATTTTGATGAAGAAAATAGAGGAAAGGATGTAGAAGATCACCATGAAAGATGATTTTTTTGCTCAAGATCACCATGACACATTTATTTCACAAAGGAAAGAGGTTGATATTCATGAACAAATTCCTACTGACTCCCACTACCATAGATCAGAAGATAGATTCATAGAGAAATATGTGGAGGAGCAATCTCTTGATCTAATGTGTATGTTTGATGACATTACTTCTTTTGATGATTTTCCCAAATATGATCATTATGATGATAATCATGTTCTTCAAATCCAAACTAACTTTATAGAGTAGTTAGAAGCTAGCTTGGGGAATAAGGAAATCCAGTTTCACCAGCTTGAAAAGAATAACCATCTTATCCATATTAGCTTTGAAAGTGAAGAAGGAAGTGTGGAAAAATTGGAAATAAGTGAAGTTTCTTTGCCTCTTTGTTTTGAATCATTTTAGTTTTTAAAGGAAATCTGGTATAACATCTCTAAAGAAAAGAATGAGCAACTTGTAGAAACCTATGAAGTTCCATTCAAGCCTATATGCAATAAGTTGCAGCAATCCTTCCAAGTTCTTTATAGTCCAGTAACAGACTATGAGAGTCAAAATCAAGATGATAATGGTTTCACCAGACAGACATTTCAATCAGTAGAAGCATCATCACAAAGCTCATCTGAAAGTCTACAGGGTGTTAAAGATAAAAGTGACATTTCAGTTTCATGGCATGGAAACCATCCAGAACAAGTATGCAGTTGCTTAAAACAGTTCAACAATAGTGTATATATTTTGGAAGATCCTTTTGTACAATTTTTAGAGTCTATAAAGGAAAGCAAGTATTTCCTTATCTCCTCATTGGTTGACAAGGTTATATTTGGCTTTACAATCTCAATTTTAATCACCAACAAGCTCAAGCAACAAAATCCATCAATGTATATAATGCTTGAATGGTTGCATTGGTTGTTTCATTTTACCTAACCAACAGTCAAAAAGTTGATTAGAGTAAGTAGGTAGGATTTCAGTTTGAATAAATTTAGTTTTCAAAAGCAAGTTTATGTTAGATCAGATTTCAGTTTGTGGAAAAGGGTGTATTTTCAGTTCAAAAGTGTTAGTCACAAAGATTATACAACAAAGCATATACACATTTGGGATTGGCCCAATGGATCAGGCTACTAGTCGACGGTGTTCTTAACATTTCACAAGGAAATGCCATCTCCAAGTGGAGCCACTGTTAGGTTCCTATACCAATAGGAGTCATAATTTTGAATGACTAAGGTTAAGCCTTGTAATATTGTACATACCTTTGCTTTCTGCAAATGTTTTCCATATTATAAAAATAAAAAAATGTAAAGAGGGTATGTCCTAAAAGAAAAATCAAAGGATAAAAGAATAAGAGAAGTCAAAAAATGAAAAATATATTAAAACCCCCCCCCCCCCCCCCCCAAAAAAAAAAAAGACCATGAAAGTGTGCAAGTCTAAATGCCACTACTATTTACTTTTATGCATAATAATGATTGTGTGCAACTTGTTATTCATGCCACAAGCCATGGTAGTCAAACAATTTAGTCTTGGTTATTCCATGATTTGAATTTTATGTTTATAGATTAGAGAATAAAATCTGATCAAATAGTTTAATCTTGGCAGATCATTAGATAGGCAGAGTGAATAAAAGGAGCTCATCAGTTTAAGCTGAGCCCTTGGATGATATAAGGTTAGAATAAGATAGTTTACTTTGTAAATAAAAGAAAAAGATTGATAAGGGTTTGCTAGCCTAAATGCACCCTAATAAAGTGAAGAAAAAATGGTAGGATGAGTAAGTGGGTAAGTAGTAGATGTTGAAAATAGCAACAAGAAATGATAAAAATAGAAGTGCTAAAAATAGGACTGCTATAAATAGCATTTTGGGATACATTCCAATTTTAGTTAGTCCTTGAACTAAAATTAAGAATTAAAATTCGAATTTGATCTTAGCAGCTGTTTGAAAAATAATTAATTAATTCATCTTGAGTTAATTAGTTGGAGAAAATCAAACATGAAGTCTATGTGAACACATGCAACAGTTTCCCCTTTGATTGAGGAAGTTATCCCTTGATTAAGGAGATCAGGATGAGTTGTACTTTCAGTTGTAATTAGTTAGCTCAATTATCTGAGTTAAGTCCAGTTAGATTAGTTCCAACAGTCTGTGGAACTGATTGTGAGTTCTTTAATTAATGCATGCATGCATGTAACTACTGCACTTCAGATAACTAAATATTCTCTCATAAATACTCATGCATGTCAGTTCAGTTAGAGACCTAGTTGAGATCAGATGATGGGGCAATGTACTATCAGTTGCAGGAATATTCCATTGAGGATATCTCTTGCATGCAGAAGGAATTCATTTCTTGGAGATTGCGCAATTACTTTTGAGTTTGATGAGTTGTGTGAGAGGCCAATTCACACAGGTGGCAGCATTGGACCCCAGGAGTGTTATATCTCCAAGTCTCACTATTGTGGTTTGTGATGCTGCACTCATGGCCTAGGGCAACCCCTCCTTCCAGACCTGGTCCAAAATTAAAAAAAAACAGTGTTTTATCCCTTATACGCGACATTGCGCTGAGTTAAACGTGTGTATACGCGGGTAGGCATATACCAAACCCGCGTATATGTATTAAAACAATTAAAAAAATATAAAACTCCTTAATTTCGGGTGGAGATCGCGGGTTTTACCTGTTGATCACCTGTTAGTGCCCGTGGCCCAACTGTTCCCAACCAACTCCCAACTAAAAAACTACTTTGGGAGAGGTATAAAAAGATCTCAAAGGGAAGGCCTAAGGGAGGAGAGAGGAGAGAGAAAGGTTATTATATTGAGATTTTTCCCCTGACCAGGTTTGAAGACCCTTGTGCCTTCTGCACTTCCCCCATTTGTACAGGAAACCCTTGTTTCCTTGTGTGTTGATGTTCATCCACTAGTTATGGCATCATGGAGTAAGTCATGGAAGGAGTTTGCTAAAGGCTTGAGGCTGGACGGATCCGGAAGGAAGCTTTGCTTGGAGCCTGCGAAAGGTTACTCAGGTGAAATTATTCCTTTTATGCATTTTATCTGTCTATCATAAAAGAAATAGGTCTTGGTTCTTGATATAAATCCCCTTTATGTTTATGATATTCATGTTGGAATTCATATGTGAATGGTTGTTTAAAGTCCACAACTAACTACCTTTCTTTATAACATGAAGATGATTTCTTTATAAGTCTTTGTCCATATACTGTTGTGTTCTTTGGAATTGGTTGTTTTGTAGGACAAAGGAGCGAAAGGGACTTGAAGAAGGGTTTAGACCCTAAAGGACCTTCCCAAACGTAGGACCTAAGGTACGCCCCTCTTACTATAGAATTTGCTTATAATAGCATAATGGTTGTGTGAATGTGTGTTTCTCTTTATAGAGAACTTTCAGTCGGCCAGAGTTTCAACCCAAAAGCCCTAGGGGAGCATTTCCCTTAACAGAATTGGCGACTCCACTGGGGACAACACTCTTGTTGTTCCTAGTTTGGGTCTTTTTCAACACAATCAGGGCTCAGTTGCCTGTTTGCTTGCTGTTGATGTGTGGTCTGTTCTTGAATTCTAAGTTTTGCCAGTTTCTTCAGTTTGTTTTTTATTTTTCTTTAAATCTTTTATATATGCTGTTTTTCTTAGTTACAGAAGCGTATATACGCAAGTTTCCTTAAGTTAATCCGCGTATACGCAGGTTTCCTTAGGATCAGTCACGTATACACGCAATCTGTACGTAAGTACAGTCGCGTATATCTTGCAATTTTCAAGATTTGTAAATATTTTTGTCTCTGAAGGCCTGTCTGGTGGTTTGATTCAGTCTGAAAAAGTCATTTTCCAGTATCAATTGTTTGTTTTACAGCAAGCGTCTTACTCCAAATTCTCTCTGATTGTAAGGGGTATTGGTCTTGTTTTTGTTGTTGCAAGCGTCATCGTTTTTGCTAAAGCACGCAAGATTTCTTGTTGGAATCTTGGTTGCTCTGATTCATTAGGGCAGAAAGATTGGCCTCAATATTTGTGTTAAATCTTGCTTTAGGTGATTTTTTGTTTGCTTGACAAAACCACTTTTTGTGACCATCCACTTCTTTGTTTCATGAAAGTTGTTGATTGATACTTTCTTGAAATTTGTCTTTTTAATCTTTTTGGTCTTTGTTGCCAAAGCTTTCATTGCTGCTTTTGATTGTTAAGGGCATCTTTAAACATATTTATGTTTGTTGAGTTTTCATCCATTGTGTGGTGTCAATTTGCAAAAGTGTTTGTTGCTTATTCTTCAATCACAAAGTTTCAGTCTTGTTGAAAGCATATTTGAAAAGACTCTTTTGTTGTTGCTTTGAAGAAAACTTTTTGAAAAAACTTCATTTTGCTTTCTTGAACTTGGTTTTCATTTGGTTTCCTTTTAGTGAATGAAAGTGCTTTATGTTTGTCTTGAAACTTGTTTTTAGTGTTTAGACGAAATGAATGGTAGCATCTCATATTTCCATCTAGACATTTTAAGTGGCAAAATAAAAATTGATAAGCAAGCAACTTTCATTTCTTGTTTTTAGAGTTGTTTTGAATCTTGCATCAGCATATATTTGTTGCATTAGGATAGATTTGCATATCCTTTTAGGCATACATAGCTTTGTTAACTTTTGTGAGTGTGAAGCGTGAATTAACGAAAAGAAAAGAAAAAATTGTTTTTAGAAGTTCCTTTGAACCCTGTAGAAATTGCTCTTCATCGAAAAACAAAAACAAGTGCATGTGCATGTAGTTAGGTTTTTATTAATTTCTTTTGCGTCAAAAACACCACTAGTTTCACTTCCGTTATCTCGTGACTTAAAGAACAACCTATTTTAAAATCAAGCACTAACTAAAATTCACTAAATTTTTTCTTTTAAGTTAGATACACCAACAAGTTTTAGGATTTTAGGGCCTTGGATTAGACGAGTGGAGAGTTAACTCTCCAAGGCCATTTAAACGTCAAGCGTAGGAGTCTGAATAGCGAGTGAAAATCCAATAGCATTAGGAAGACCAGGAAAGCTCCGGATCTGGGAGTTAAGCACGAGGGTCTGCGAAGACAGGGAAGAGAGATACCCCTCTCCTACTTGTCTGAACATACCTCACGACTGTTCTGCCTGGCTTCTGATACGAGTTGGTAACCTTAGTTGCTACTCCTAGGGATCTACACAGGTGGCTGTGGAGGGGAATCCCGTGGCACCTGAGGTCGACATTGTATCACTCTCAACGGTACTACTGGAGGGCACCC
>APFE030779998.1:54702-65248 GCA_000404065.3 Pinus taeda | reverse complement strand
CTGCGAAAGGTTACTCAGGTGAAATTATTCCTTTTATGCATTTTATCTGTCTATAATAAAAGAAACATGTCTTGGTTCCTGATATAAATCCTCTTATGTTTATGAAATCATGTTGGAATTCATATGTGAATGGTTGTTTAAAGTTCATAACTAACTACCTTTCTTTATAAAATGAAGATGATTTCTTATAAGTCTTTGTCCATATACTGCTGTGTTCTTTGGAATTGGTTGTTTTGCAGGACAAAGGAGCGAAAGGGACTTGAAGAAGGGTTTGGACCCTAAAGGACCTTCCCAAACGTAGAACCTAAGGTACGCCCCTCTTACTATAGAATTTGCTTATAATAGCATAATGGTTGTGTGAATGTGTGTTTCTCTTTATAGACAACTTTCAGTCTGCTAGGGTTTCAACCCAAAAGCCCTAGGGGATCATTTCCCTCAACAAGGAGAAATTGCGTAGGGAAATAGGAGGCGTGGAGGGCTGAGGGAAGGCATATGTTGTGTCTATTCAGTCTATGAGTTGTGTTGTAGGATTGTACTGAGAGCTAGATAGCTTGTGAGCTAAAGCTTTGTGTAATCCGTACATATTTCCACTTGTATGATATTACAGAGATCGGGGTTTTTAGCTGAGGCTTTCCCCAAAGTATTCTTCTGTGTTCATGTGTGATTGCTTTCTCATTCTCAATTATATTTTTTCTATTTGATCTTGCTCATAATCGATTAAGCTTCCGCAAGTTTGTTGTAGAAGTAGATCTAGTATTTTGCTTTAGTAAATTGCAGAATTTGTTGATCTATAGTGGGAAATTCTACATGGTATCAGAGCAAAGGTGATCAAAGCGAAGAACAATATGCCAAGAAGGAAGAAGTTCGAAGGTTGAAGTTCCTAATTATAGAATTCGAATTCTTATCACATCTCAAATTTCACCAATGGCGTTCAACGGTTTAAGACTCGAGTATGCCCTTGATGGCAGCTTGAATTATATAGCCTGGATGGATCGCATGGAAGTAGTATTAGTGGACAATAGTTTGAAGGAGTTCATTGATCAAGAAGTCCCTAAGCTAGCAACAGCTAATGCTACAGAATTGGCGGAATGGAAGAAATGTGTGGCTAGAGCGAGGAGAATCCTTTTGGAGGGAGTTCAAGACCACATAGTCTCGAGTCTCCATGGGAAGGAGATACCTTTCTCAATGTGAAAAACATTAAAATATCTATATCAGAACAACAGTGATCAGAGGAAGCTGGCACTGAAAGACAAGCTTCGGAAAATCAAGTGTGAAAAGGGCGACATGATCTCTACATATCTGAACAAGCTCACCACCTGCAGGGATGAGATTGGAAGTGTAGGGATCACGAAAGCTAATGATGACATGTTGAGTCTTGCTCTCCTCGGTCTTCCTAAGAGATGGCATAGCTACCAAGACTTGGTAAATGGAAGAGAGAAACTGCCAAATTGGGAACGACTTTGGTCGGATCTGATGCAGGAGGAGATAAGGAGAAGCACCAGAGATGGATCTTCATCAAAGAAATATGATGAAGAAAATCTAGCCTTAGCGAGTAAGGCGAGGAAAGGGAAAGGGAAGGCATCCCATTCCAAATCCAATTCTTCCCATGGTGGGAAGAAGATTGACAAATCAAAAGTGAGATGCTTTCATTGTCATGAGGTGGGCCATTATGCTACGAATTGTCCACATAAGAAATCCAAGAAGGGGTCCTCGAAGGGATCAGATGGTGAGGCACTGGCCTCATATTTCAAATTGGATTTCTCCCTCATCGCATGCATGGTTTCATCCAAGGTGGGATGTGTTTGGTACCTGGACAGTGGAGCTTCATTCCACATGACTGGCAACAAGAATCTTTTGAGTACCTTGGAGGAGAAGGATCTCCAGATGTGGATCGAGATGGGTGATGATGGAAAGTACCGTGTTTCAGGTGAAGGTACAGTTGTGTTTCAGCGGGAGCATGGAGCTCCTCTCACCCTGACTGACGTAAAGTATGTACCATGTCTAAAGAAGAATCTTGTGTCTGTTGCTATGCTAGAAGATAAAGGCTATGATGTAGTCTTTAGTAAAGGAAAGGTATTCCTGAGGCATATCGGCACTGGATAGACCAAGAAGATTGGGATTCAAGTAAAGAATCTCTACAAGCTAGAGGTAGACGACTATGCTGCAATGAGTTCCAAAGTTGAGTTGGTGCAGAGCCAAGATGTTGGCAAGCTATGGCATAGAATATTGGGCCACTTGCACCATGGGGCCTTGAAGATCATGCAACACATTTCTACTGAAATTCCCAAGGGAAAATTGGAGCAGACGGATACATGCAAAGGTTGTACCTTGGGTAAGTATGTGAAATCTTCCTTTCAGGATCGAGATAGTAGAGCTGGAGCAATCTTAGAGCGAGTTCACATAGATGTGTGTGGACCATTCTCTATAGCTTCCACTGCTAAACAAAGGTACTATGTTATTTTTATTGATGATTTTTCTCGTAGATGTTGGATCTACTTTATGCAGAAGAAGGATCAGACCTTCTCAAGGTTTTGTGAGTTTAAAGCCTTGGAAGAGAAAGAATCTGGAAAGAAAATAAGGGCCTTGCATAACGATAATGGTGGAGAGTATGTATCCCAACAGTTTAAGGACTTCTACACAGCAGAAGGAATTAAACGGTTGTTGACGACACCCCATAACCTATAGCAGAATGGGGTGGCCGAAAGGAAGAACAGGTCGATTGTGGGAGCAGCTCGAGCAATGTTGCATGACCAAAGCCTACCACTTCATTTGTGGGCTGAGGCATGCAATACAACAATATACTTGTAGAACAGAAGCCCGCACCATATACTAGGAATGAAGACACCAATGGAAGCCTTTTCCGGGAAGAGACTAGATGTGAGTCACTTCAAGATATTTGGATCATTGGTTTATTGCCATGTGACCAAAGATGCCTGAAAGAATCTAGATCCAACGGTTGAGTTAGGGATACTTGTGGGGTACACTGATACACCCCACAATTATCGGGTGTTCCTGCCTGCCAATCAGAGGATAGTGGTATGCAGAGATCTGAATTTCAATGAGCAGAAAGCCATGTGAGTATCACTTGAGAGGGAGCTCAAGTTGCATGCAGAGGAGGAACTTTTAGTTCCTAAGGAGGAGGAACCTCAGACTAATGTGGAGCAGCCGCATGTAGAGGATCCGAGAGTGGAGACATCCACTCATGCTAAGTCTTCCAGAGATGGGCAGAAATGCTCAAGGGAAGCTAACAGGTTGATGATGGATGCATGAGAGAATGTGGGACAACCATCTTCTCAGCACAGACAAAGGAGGTCACCCGAGCGATACACTGGTTACATGGCCCTGGTTGGGGAGTGTGTAGAGTCTGAACCTTCTTCATTTGAGGAAGCTATGTAGCAACTAGTCTAGGTTGATGCAATGGTGGAGGAGTAAGACTCCATCGTTTGGAACTGTGTTTGGGATGTTGTCCCAAGACCTCAAGACAAATCAGTGGTGAGTTCTCAATGGATTTACAAGGTAAAGTAGGAAACTGATGGCAGTGTTGAGAAACATAAGGCAAGGTTTGTTGCCCATGGTTTCTCATAGGTTGAGGGGATCGACTACGCTGAGACTTTTTCTCCTATAGCAAGGTACTCATCTATCAAATTGATGTTGGTACTATCAGCTCAGATGGGTTGGAAGATCCATCAGATGGATGTGAAGACTGCATTCCTCAATGGGAAGATTGAGGAAGAGGTGTACATTGAGAAACTGGAAGGTTTTGAGACCTTCAATCGTGAGTCACATGTGTGTCGACTCAAGAGGGCTTTGTACGGGCTAAAGCAAGCACCTCGTGCTTGGTATAGTAGGATCGACAACTATTTCACTGAGTTGGGCTTCACCAGGAGTGAAGTAGATGCAAACCTTTACGACATCATGGTAGAAGGTAAGCCATTGATCATTTTTATTTATGTTGATGATCTAATTTTGACAGGTGATGATCAGTTGATCAAGTCTTGCAAGGAGGACCTTGCAAGAGAGTTCAAAATGAAATACATGGGTCTTATGCACTATTTTCTAAGCATGGAAGTGTGGCAGAAGGATGGGGAAGTGTTTGTTTCTCAAGGCAAGTATGCCAATGAGATACTTAGGTGGTTCCAAATGGAGAAGTGCAAGCCCATGCAAACTCCTCTAGTTGGTAACTGGAGGAAGGAGGATGCTACTTCAGGTGAGGTAGTAGCTGCTACTGTTTATCGGCAGCTTGTGGGTTCATTGATGTATCTAGTGAACACACGACCAGACTTATGCTTTGCGGTGAACCAGCTAAGTCAAGCTATGGTTCAGCCTACCAAGTTGTTTTGGAAGGCAGCGAAGCATGTGCTAAGATACCTCAGAGGCACATCTCAGTATGGATTATGGTATAGATGGATAGAGGTAGTGAAGCTTCAGGGCTTCACAGATGCAGATTGGGTAGGGATTCCATCAGACCGAAAGAGCACTTTAGGATGAATCTTCAACCTTGGTTCAGCTGTAGTTTCTTGGTACAGAAGGAAACAGAGGTCAGTTGCACTTAGCTCAGCAGACGCTGAATACATGGCTGTCAGTCAGGCAAAATGTGAGGCTATTTGGATGCAGAAGATTCTAGTTGGATTGTTTGGTTAGAGGATGGATCCAACTGTGATCTATTGTGATAATTAGAGTTGTATCAAACTCTCTGAGAATCCAGTATTTCGTGACAAGTCCAAGCACATTGATATCTTGTACCATCATCATTGAGACTGTGTGGTGAAGAGGATCATTTTGTTGCTGTATGTTTTGACTGAGGAATAGGATGCAGATATTTTGACTAAGGCATTGTCAAAATGAAAGTTCGAGTTCCATAGAGACAGGATTGGGGTGACTGATAATCCCTTTCTTGTTGAGAGGGAGTGTTGAAAATAGCAAAAAGAAACGCTAAAAATAGAAGTGCTAAAATTAGCACTGCTATAAATAGCATTTTGGGATGCATTCCAATTTTAGTTAGTCCCTGAACTAAAATTGAGAGTTAAATTTCGAATTTGATCTTATCAGTTGTTTGAAAAATAATTAATTAATTCATCTTGAGTTAATTAGTTGGAGAAAATCACACATGAAGTCTATGTGAACACATGCAACAATTTCCCCTTTGATTGAGGAAGTTATCCCTTGATTAAGGAGATCAGGATGAGTTGTACTATGAGCTATAATTAGTTAGCTCAATTATCTGAGTTAAGTCCAGTTATATTAGTTCCAACAGTTTGTGGAACTGATTGTGAGTTCATTTAGTTAATGCATGCATGCGTGTAACTGTTGCACTTTAGATAACTGAATATTCTCTCATAAATAACTCAAGCATGTCAGTTTAGTCAGAGACCCAGTTGAGATCAGATGATGGGACAATGTATTATCAGTTGCAGGAATATTCCATTGAGGATATCTCTTGCATGCAGAAGGAATTCATTTCTTGGAGAGTGCACAGTTACTTTTGAGTTTGATGAGTTGTGTGAGAGGCCAATTCACACAAGTGGCAGCATTGGACCACAGGAGAAACTGCGCAAGGAAATAGGAGGCTTGGAGGGCTGAGGGAAGGCATATGTTGTGTCTATTTAGGATATGAGCTATATTGTAGGATTGTACTGAGAGCTAGATAGCTTGTGAGCTAAAGATTTGTGTAATCTGGACGTATTTCCACTTGTATGATATTACAAAGATCAGGGTTTTTAGCTGAGGCTTTCTCCAGAGTATTCTTATGTGTTCTATTTGATCTTGCTCATAATCGATTAAGCTTCCACAAATTTGTTTTAGAAGTAGATCTAGTATTTTGCTTTAGTATATTGCATAATCTGTTGATATACAGTGGGAAATTCTACAATAGAAAGGTTGCAGAAATATCATGTGATTACACAAAAGCACTTATGTCATTGTTTTTAATGCATCTTTCCAATATGCATAAGCAATAGACAAAGCAAAGACAATGGTTCATAATATGGTTTACTTAACATCCCTTCATTCATTTCACCCCTTTACTTCACTAATTTCCTGGCATAAACAAGTTCTAGTACTTAAATCCTTTAAGTCAAAGGGGATCATAGCATTTCTCTAACTTTTAGATGGACTTGACCCTTGGCTTGATGACTCATGGGCATAAGTGCTAGAATTCCCTTTATAAAAAAATTCACCTCCCTTCATTTCCCCTCATTCCCTAATAAATCCACCCTTTCCTATGGTGGATACCTTTTTACCTAGGAAAAGTGACTCACCCCCATGTAAAACCCTTTCGCACAAAAACCCACCAAAATTTTGTATACTAAGTATAAATCTAAACGCACAATCGCATACACTTAGCCCCCTTTTACTAAAGAAAACCCACTCCACCATCATTTTCATATTAATTGACTAACTCTATTATATAAACCCATTATAACCCTTTTCCCGTAAATTATTAAATCCCTATAGAAAATAACCCTGACCCTTAGTTTAAATAAAAACTAATATAAACTATCCCTTATCCCGATATAACTTCACTTAATTTACCTAACCCCGGTAAATCTTAAGTTAATCCTGCTTTACCTCCCGACTCCCTAATCCCTCATTAAACCGGACTCGATCACTTAACCCAAGATTAGTCCCTAAAATAATCACGAACCGCCATAATAAAATCCCTAGGCCCCCCATCAACTCTCGTCATTTCCCCCCACACAACTTTGCCTCCCGACTATTGTTGATCACCCCTCCTCCACATCCAATGGCGCACAACCATATTGGCTGCACCTGATGGCTTAACAATAACCACCTGATAAAGTGGTTTTTCTCCCGGCCCCCGATACTACATGTCAGATGATGTATGGCATCAGGCGACCCCTCTTGAATACCGCCCACGCCCGAAAGCAGTGTGATAACCTCCTAAAACTGCTTCCCCGTTGTCCCGACAAACCACCCATCCTCTATAAAATATAAATTTCGTGCCTTTTTCAAATAATCTGCCCGTTAAAGATTCAAACCCCAAAAAACCTTTGTTTTCTCGCCATTTCGCTAGTTTCACAGCACAGACCTATGAAACCCTCTAGCGCCACCCTGTGCCTCTTTGATGCAATTTCCACTCTGTTTACATCCAAAATGCTGCCGTGAGACCTTTCCCAAGCATTCCCATTGTAGGCAAAGCCATCAAGTGCCCTTCATGCAAACTAATTTTCTTAAATATTATTGAATTTTTCAGAGAATCCGACTATGATCAGAGCTTGGAAAAATAGTTTTGATACGAGTCAAAGAAACTATTTACTCCAAGACTCGAACCATAAACATATTAAAAGACCGAATTCAAAAGAAGAAGACAAGTTATACAAGGAACAAAGAAGAAGACCAATACACACAGAGGTGAGAAGAAGACAGTTATACAAAGTCGTGACATTCAAAACAGAGGAACCATACCAGAGATGTAGATGAATAAAACACACTGAAACTTGATTAAAATCCACTTCCGATTGCTGATACACATATAAAACATAAGAATTTACTATTGAAAAACACAGTAAAAGGTTAATTGTAATAGTAAAGGAAAGACATAGTGAAGGATAAAGACAGGTAATCAGGAGTGAAAGAGTATCCGTGACAGAGAGTTATCAGATAAAAGACACAAGTAACTAAGGCCTCCAGTGAGATGATTCAAACATCCAGAGCATAAAGAGCTAGAAATAAACCATAACAGCTAGCAGTTCCACAAAAAAAGGGACAACATGAATCAGTTCAGTAGCTGCCTCTATTTTCTTGCAAGAATATATTTTCTATTTCCTAGATTAAATCTCAAGTTAGTTTGAGATATCTATAATGACACCTTGGTATAAATACTTCACAAATTGAAGTATGTAGGGTGGATTCTTAGACATTTCTTTAGAATTCTTGATCAAAAGACTGTAAAAGCTATTGGAGCATTGACTGAGCCAACAGGCTGGATTGGTGAATAAAGACAAGATATTTCAAAGGATTCATGTGCAGAGCGAAGTGTAGACAAGTATTTTCTCTTGTTATTGTTATCTCTTAAATTTTTTCATACTGTTAATCTAAATTTGGATGCCATAACTGGAAGTATTATATCAGAATTTGTTTAATTACACTCTGCTATAACAGTTACGAAAATCTATGTTTTCTACAAATAATCTAAGGAATTCTTAATTTATCCTTGGTTTAGGTTGTTTCTTTTAATCTATAGCAAAGGATTCTCAATTGCCTGTTTCTGATTACCCCCTTGTTCTTCATTTCAATCCTAGTCTGATAATTCTTGATTTCTCTCTCACCTTGGTTAAAACCTTTTTCATCCCTCTGGCCTAAAGACCGCTCTTTACTCTGTTATCTTGCCCTTTGAACATTCCCTTTAAAGAGTTGATCTAGTCCTGTTGCCTTTCATTTGACTCCATATTCCCAATGGTCTAGAGACAACATTCTATCCATCTGTTTCAAGGATTCCACCACCCAATATTCAATACAAATCAAAACCCCCCTTGAACTTTCATAACTAGCCTAACATCCAAGCAAACAAAGCTAAATCATATAGAGAGAGCCCTCTCTGAGCATCAGGAAGGATAGGTCCTGATCTCCAAAAGTGGTTAGTGGTTACCCCAGTGATCTCCTTCTTTAACCTTGGGAAATTACTAGGTGATAACACCTTTGATGAAATAATCTTTCTTCTTTTGGGTTGCTGGAAAGTACGTCGACATAGATTTTCGCATTATTCTTAGTACTTGATGATTCTCCTTTAAAACCTATCCCAAATTTGTCATGTTGAGGTTTTTGATTATTTAGGATAGTGTCAAGTATTTGAGAGCTTTCCCAACAATTTTTGACTTGCTCCAATTCCTTCCTCGGAGATGCTATTTTGGCTTCACATTCTTCACAAATTTCTTCTTTTTCTTTTAACTTATTTTTCAAGAGGTCTTCCCTTCTTTTTGTTTCCTCATTTTCTACCTTGAGAGAGATGATTTTATTTTGTAATTTATCATTTTCTTCAATGGCACTCATTAAAAATTCATTTACATTTCCTTCTAGCCCTGAATCATCATCATTTGTGAATGCCATGAATAATACTTCTTGGCTTCTAGCATGGTCATTTTCTTCATCTGATTCTTCATTACCTCCTTTGCGGTGAGGGAACTGATTAGTTGATTTCTTTTTTATGACTACAAATTCATCTTCATCAAACTCATCTTGCTTAGAGAAGAAATTCTTCTTATTGAACCCATTCTTTTTGTATACCATCCTTTTAGAATTTTCATCAGCATCACTATCATGCTTATGAGGACAGTTTGTAGCATAATGACCTATTCTTCCACATCTGAAACAAATAAGAGGGTACTTACCTTTTAGCGTAGTGTTGGCATTCTGGCACATGTTTGGCAGTTTTGGTACTATGGCATAGGTGTTGTCCTTGATGGCAACTCACTCTGGTGACAGATCACAGTTCAAGCACTCAGAAAGAAGAAAAATACATATATGCAGGTTCACTTTGACGAAGCCGCGTATATACGCGGGTTGGACGTTCCCAAGGCGCGTATGCGTATACACACACTTTCATGCAAGGAAAAGCGTGTACATGTGGGAAAACTTGTTTCTGGTGCGTGGTATTTAGTCCTTGGTATTTGAACCTATGGTTTTGGGCCATGGTATCTCATCATAAGTGTTGATCCCAAGTATTGGGTCCATGGTATTGAATTGTTATGGTTTTGGATCGTGGTATTATGAAAGGCATAAGACTATAAAAGAGGAAGGAGATCATTTGGCAAGGGATGATCTGAATTATTGAATATCTGAAAAAGTGCTAGATCTAGAATACAGTGATTGGGTTATGGTGCAGATCTAAATCTGAAGGAAGAAGGAACCTGAGTGCAAGGAGAAGGATAAGTTCTTTTGATGGGTCAAAATCTTAAGGCTTGAATGATAGTATCTTTGTATGATTTTGATCTGTTCTATGTGGTGCTTACTTGATCTATAAATCTGATAATCTGGGTAAACTAATATCTGAACATTTGAAGGGGTAAATTACCTTTATAGATCTGTATGCAGGTTCAGTGAAGCACAGGTGCATATACACGAAGGTTCTATAAGGCAGAAGTGCGTATAAGCAGGTTGATCTCAGCACAGGTGCGTATACATGCATTTTCTGGTAGGCAGAAGTGCGTATACACAGGTTGATCTTAATACAGAAGCGTATACACGCAAGTTTCTGAATATTGAAGTAGCGTACATCTCATATTTTATGTTCTAGCTGCTTCTGTTGATTATTGTAGTGATTTGGGTTTAGAATTTGGGGTGTGATTACAGTTATTGTGATCTAGGTACAGTTGATAGAGAAGTGTTTATTTTGATTCAGTCTTGATTGGTGAAATGTTGATTGGTTGATGCAGAAATTATTGATGTTTGATTGATGTTATTTGTGGATCCAGTCTGAAAATTTATGAAATGTGGTCCCTGGAAGAAAGAGAAGGTTGTAGCCTTCTGCAGGTAGCAACCTGCGTACTAGTATCTCAACTAGTACAAGAACTAAGGGTTTAGCTCCTTT
>APFE030779998.1:0-44643 GCA_000404065.3 Pinus taeda | reverse complement strand
TATATAAAGCTTCAATCTATTGCCAAGCACCAACTTGGACTTTTTGTGAGGCTCCAACCTCCAGGGCACCTACCTTGTCTTGTCAAGGAACCAACCTTGGATTTAGGAGCACCAAATCTAAGGACACCAATCATTCCAATTCTAAGGCACCAACCCCAAGGGCTCCAACCCTCTATTATATATTTTCTAGATATGTTTGGTAGTTATTCTCTGCTCCGAACCCTGTGGACCTACGACTTACTTTTGTCCTCCTGCTTTCTTCTATGCTGCTGGACCTGTAGCTTACCTTTGTTTCTTCCATTTTATGAGTTGTGAACTGTTACCTCTTCTCTGTGATAGATGCCTAAGACGCCTAACTGTCTAAACAAAAAAAACAATTCTCTGTTTCAACTCATTGTTCTATCTGCCGTGGTAAGTGCTTCAGGAGCGGCTGTTTCTCACTGTTCTTAGTGTCATGATCTCTTACTTCCTAGGATCATACTCATAAATACTTTAGTACTGGTTTAGTCTATTGCTACCTTAAATGATGGCAGATCAAACCTTATTTTGCTTCACCAAATTGTTTAACTCAGTTACAATTTGTACTACTCTTTTTAAATCATCACAGGTTCAAGCATTTCAAAGATTAACCCATGCAACAGTGTCACTTGACCTTTGGCTTCCTTCTTTCTCGTTTTCTCTTCGGCTTCCTCTATTCCTTCGATTACCCAAGGAGGTCCCACATCCACGTCATCAATCGAAATCACAACTTTTGGTGGTCTGCGATCACAACTCTTCACATCTTTATAAGAAGAGCTTCGGCGTAAATCACATGAAAAAGACCTTTGTCGACGCGTTTTGAACCAACTAGTGTGGTTCATCGTCAGGACAAGCTGAAGAAACATATCTGGCCTAGCATGTTAAATAGACTGAGCAGAGACTCCAACGGCTACATAACGGCTAATTAACGGCTAATTTGGACTCTAAGGCCCGGTCAAAATTATATTAATAAATTTAATATTATTATTTATTTTACTAATCCTTAAGATTAATGATATAATTCTAATTTCTAAAATAAGTAAAATTAGGTATAAATAATACCTCGAAGAATAGAATCAAAACAAATAATTCTAAAGGTTATTAAAATTATATTAAAATGAATTATTTAATAATATCCATTCTTAGTCAAACTTATAATGATGATAATCGGTTGTTAGGATGGAAATAAATGAGTACTAATATTATTAGGAAATAAATATATAATTTTAAAGGTAAGTTTAAAACCTTAAATTATTCATTTATTAATTTATTTACTACATATATCTATAAATTAGTTTGTTAAGGTAAACGAAGAGAATGATGGTTATTTTAAAACACCACTGAAATTTGCACTGCCGATGAAACAGACCCGATATAATATTAAACCATCATCAATAGATTTGTCGGGTCCACAGCTAATATCCAATCGGCAGTCGAGTTCACAAGAATGATCACAATCAGCAATCTGGCGGTGTCAACCCTTATGATTTGCATAACTCCCCAATCCCTGGACGCGATATTACATAAAGGTATATTCTATGGAGCTATCGGGTCCATATCTTATATTGCAATCGCAATTTTTATTGTGACATCCCTTCATGACTTGCGATATGAAATTTTATATGATGGATGCGATATTGAATTATGGTATATTGTAATGGAATCATCAGGTCTGTAGTACATATCATAATCAACATTTTAATGTGACAATAGCTTTAAAAAGGACTTGCAATGTGGCAAATGCGATGTTGTATTACGACGTATTGTAATGGTCCTGTGGATCCGTACACATATCACAATCGCAGATTTTGAGTGTGGCATTCCTTTGCATTACATAACCTCTGATGCGATAGTTCTAGTATGGCAGATGTGATATGACAATAGAGCATGTTCTATTGGAGCAATCGGGTCCACATATCAAATCGCAATCGGGGGTTTTGTGTGGTGGCCTATAATAGAACCCGTCGATAAGATTTTTGCCAATATTATATACTATTGAAAGGGTTCCCATGATTTATTACTTCTAGCATATGCGACCGTCGAAAGGGTTCCCATGATTTATTACTTCTGGAATATGCGACTGTCAAAAGGGTTCCCATGATTTATTACTTCTGGCATATGCGATAGATCTGCATTGTCTTGGCTCATCGCTCCTGTGGTTTCTCTTTATTCCTATGACTTCTGATACCGCTCCGATAACTCTTCTCTGCTCTGATAGCTTTGCTCTACTATGATATTCTTTGCTTTGATATTCTCTGCTCTGATAGCTCCTATGGCTTCCGATATTCTCTGCTCTGATAGCTCTGTATTGATGGCTTTCGATGAACTCTTCCTACTCCTGTTGCTTCACGAATCTGCTATGCTCTTTGCTTCACATCATTATTTACTATCCAGAATATTTCCATATTGACATCAATGAAAATCTAGATAACCACGGAGTTGGAGAGAACTCTTGGTCGCCTCGAGATCCTTGGGCACTTTTTCCTTCCCCTTCCACGGGGGGATATAGGCAGGCAGCTTTGTTGGAGGGTGTGCAGGCTCAGTTTCTACCTCCATGCCTTCATCCTTGCCTCTTCAATGATAAGGTCCTCCAGGTCTTCTTCCTCCTTGTCGGTTTCCAAGTTAATGACTTTCCCTTTCTCCTACATCGTTAACCTGGTGCGCAACGGGTTTCGCGGGGACACAAGTACGGGAACCATCGGCTGTTTGTTTTTCTTCTACCTTGGCGTGTGCAGTGATTTATGGATTTCTACCACAATCCTAGCACCTTCAAGGGCATCCCCCACAGTCAAGGCCTGCGCGGCCTTCTCGGTGGTCATCTCTGCAATTTCCATAACTTCCTCAGATATTGTCGTCGTGTCCATCCAGAAATCTATTACTCACGTAATCAGGGGCTCAGTCAACACTCTGCATAGGTCAAACAGGGCTCTGCTCAAAATACGCGAAGTATGCAACAACTCAATTTGCAAATGACAAACATCATTCAGTATTGTCCTGATGATGGATCCCTGTTGGGATTTGAAACATTGACAAAATGATTATTACTGTGGGTACTTTGAGATTCAACTAAATAAAAAATGAACCACAGATGCCTGAAATCCAAAGTTCTATCCCTGTACAGAGGGGATACATGGAATGAGATCATTTTGCTCAAAAATTTTAGAATAAAGATAGCAAGAAGAGCTGCAGTTATACTCTCACTCAACTCTTCTTCTATCATCATTTAGTATTGTCCTGATGATGGATCCCTGTTGGGATTTGAAACGTTGACAAACATGATTATTACTATGGGTACTCCGAGATTCAACTAAATAAAAAATGAACCACAGATGCCTGAAATCCAAATTTATATCCCTGTACAGAGGGGATACATGGAATGAGACCATTTTGGTCGAAAATTTCAGAATAAAGATAGCAAGAAGAGTTGTAGTTATACTCTCACTCAACTCTTCTTCTATCATCATTTAGTATTGTCCTGATGATGGATCCCTGTTGGGATTTGAAACATTGATAAACATGATTATTACTGTGGGTACTCCTAGATTAAACTAAATAGAAAATGAACCACATATGCCTGAAATCCAAAGTTATATCCCTGTATGAAGGGGATACATGGAATGAGACCATTTTGCTCGAAAATTTCATACTAAAGATAGAAAGAAGAGCTGCAGTTATACTCTCACTCAGCTCTTCTTCTATCATCATTTAGTATTGCCTTTTTGATGGATCCCTATTGGGATTTGAAATGTTGACAAACATGATTATTATTGTGGGTACTACGAGATTCAGCTAAATAAAAAATGAACCATAGATGCCTGAAATCCAAAGTTATATCCTTGTACGTAGGGGATTCAGGGAATGAGACCATTTTGCTCGAAAATTTCAGAATAAAGATAGCAAGAAGAGTTGCAGTTATACTCTCACTCAGCTCTTCTTCTATCATCATTAAGTATTGTCCTGATGATGGATCCCTATTGGGATTTGAAACATTGACAAAAATGATTATTACTGTGGGTACTCCAAGATTCAACTAAATGACCAAGTGTTGTTTGTTGGGCAGCCCTTTGTAATTTATAGTGCCTTTTGAATTTGAATTCGACTATTCCCCCCAAATATGATTCATTAATGCTCCCTTGGTAGCAAATTTTCCCAAACCTTGCCCATAAATCGCGTCTTAAATTCCTGCCGCCCACTCCATTTGGTCTTAAGTCGAGCATCACATCATGAATAGTGACTCCAACGGTCACTTTCTGGCCAACCCACGTGGCAGTGCATCCCCCCTTGCATGGTCGCAAACCTTGTGACACTTTACTCCTATGCACAACTCCCGGGCAGAGTATTTTATAGTCCCACGCCTCCTTTCAACTACCTGGAGCACTAAGACTATACCTCCTAAGGTTAGTCATGTGGCCGCGCCACCTGTATAGGGTTTCATCCGGTCATCCATCACTTTTCCTGGAACATACCCAATTTGTATCGTTACTAGCTGCATCGCACATCTTATCATCTGCAGCATGCCACCATGGTCGATCCGTTTAGTAATATGTGGTCCAATCCAAGGCATCAGGCTGATCAATTCGTGACGATAGTCCCCAAATTTATCAACGTGATCGTGCACACCCTGCTTTATCACCATGGTCTCTTTATCAAGAAAATCCTTCTTGATCCCATCCTCCAGCTTCTTGGCTTCCACTTCCACCAAAGCACTTTTCTCCCTTAATCACACCTTTTCTTTCCCAAGTTCTTGGAGTCTAAAATTACCTTGTTGGATTTCTTCCTCAGGTCCCAAGCATTCTGCTTCGTTTGGCTGTGCGATCCCTTCTTCCAAGGCTCCATGAACCTTCTTATCTGCCGATGCTGCCGTGTGTGGACTAGGCATTTTATGCTCTATGGGAATTATAGCGTTCACTCCATACTCCAACCTCGGAGGCACCTGCGCCGTCAATTTCTTGCATGTGGTCCTATAAGCCCATAGAACCACTAGAACGCGTAGGTCCTAGTCAGTCTACTACACATTGTGGACCTTGTTCAACGCTTCCCATACTTCGTTAAAGGCTTCTGCGTGGATAACCTTCTATGCACTTGGTCTTTCCATACTCCGTGGTTCCAACCGGAGGGGTCATTCACACCATTTACTCACCCACACATGCTTACTGAACATGTCTCCTAACGCGAAGACTGTGTGCATCTGCACATGTTTCGTACCATGTGCCTGTATCCATCCGGACAGGTGGGCACACAGACTGTTTCGTCCGACAATCTTATCTGTTACTCGCATTTGAGGCTTCCCAAATCGTATGTGCACTGTTATCCTATATTCACGCCAGTCCCTGAAGCTTCCTTGGTGCATACCCCACCACCTCACGAGCGTAGCGCACATTACCCATTTCAAAGCTTCGAAACACTATTATACCGACACTTCTCTTTCAAATCTGTTTAGGAAGTCATCCACCTCACTTAACCCATCATACGTAGGCAAATCCCTTACCTCCGTCGATACACAACATAGTGATCTCGTCATAATGTTACAGTTCAACATGGTTACCTCGTGTAACTGGTTCTGCCATCGTTCTATCTCTTCATCAGAATCTGAGGTGCAGGAGATTTCACGTTCCCATGAGATTTGTCCATCCACGATTGGATTTACCCAATATTGTTCTCATGTGGTTATCTTGTAGATGTAGTCCAAATATTTTTCGCTGTAGTATTCATGCACTGGCTCCGTGTAGCGTGATCCTTCTGTAGGGTCCAAAGGTACAACTACGTGCAAATAATTTTTCTCAAAAATCATCTTATGCTTCTTCAAATTTATCACCCCAATCATGTCAGTGGCCCAATCTATTCCTAATAGCACAGGGTAGGGATTGTTGTCATCAACAATCTCTATTACTTCAAACTCTGCTAGCGCACTTGCTCCTTTGATGTCCACTGTGATTCCCTAAAATCTCCCCATAGGTAAGATATTTTGCTGGTTCGCCATTCGCAGTTGGATAGGAGACCATTGCAGCGTAGGCCTTCCCATGTGCTCCCATGTTTTCTTTCGCAGAATGTTTGCATCTGATCCTAGATCCAGAATCACTTGGTCCATCTCATATTCTCCAATCTACGTGGTCAATCTCATTTCCCTTCCCATTCATGTCGTGTGCTTTTCGAGCTTCTAGACTACAGGCGGTTCTCCTGGTGCATTCCCAACGCATCTATTTGTGAGTTCCTGCAACCCATTTATAGTCTTGCTATCGCGCAACAACTTCATGGATGTTTCGAGGAATGTTGTAAGCATATATGGGTCCATTTACAGCTCCGGTCTATCTTTGCTTCTTGAAGTGGAGGCATTAGTGAAGCTCTTTTTGGATTCCATTAAGGTTTCCTTAGCATGCTCCAAATCAAACTCTGGTTCTTTCGTTGGAGCCTTGTGAACCCAAGTACTCTCTTCAAGCTACTTTTCTTTGTCATCCCCTGTCGTGATTCCACTTCAGAGCACAATATTCACATTAGGGTCTTCCTCGACCGACTTGGAACTCATCATTTGCAGGTTCTGAGTTGAGGGAGGTTGGAGCGCTCCCTTATCACACAACCTCGCTATCAGTGTGGGACAATCCTCCATCTCATGATCAAACAATGTACAATACAAGCATGATGGCCTCGTTGGATTCATAAAATCACGGGCATAATGTCCCGACCCTCTGCAATTGTAACATATCAGCTATCTACAACCTCTTCCAGGCCCTCCTCCACCTCGGCCTTGTCCGTGCCCTTGAAATCCAGTTCATGCCATCCCTGCATTCTGGTCAAGGGGCCACATTTCAGCCTGAACTTTGTAGGTAGGTGTCCAATCCATCATCAACTCATAACTTCTATGGGTGCGCTCATTATGCCCCACTGATCTACAGAAAGTATAGAACAAATGCTGCGAATTCTATGTGTACTCTTGTAATAAATGGAAGTTATCTGTAGCATGCTTTCCTCCTATCTGAAAAATCATGCACCATAATGCAAGCACCACACTCGGTCCTGCTTGTGCCTCCACTATCAATGGCATTGGTCCTCCTCCCATGAGGTAATTCGCAAACACCGGGCAGTGGTCCTTATCGTGTCCTTGACCCTTGCACTTTATGCACCATACCTCGTCATGCACTTCTGGGCGAGTTGTTCTATCTTGCTTCAGACTATGCATCTCAAGGCACAAGTTCTTCAACTGCACGTGAATCTGCTGAACTCCTAGGTTGGGATCCTGTGTCGGGGTCTTGTGCAGTCTCATCACGACCTCCAAGATCTCAACTTGAGTTGTTAGCCTCTGTTGTGACCGCGCGTTCCTTAGGCGTGGCGTTAACGATGCTACAAACCATTCACGGTGTTTTCCATCCGTCAACGTCATGTTAGCTTGTAAATTGTGCACTTCAATCTCTGATCCAACTCCCAAGGGGTCTCGCCTGGTAGCATTGTGATTTCCTTGAACCCAATGATCGACTGTGCCTCTCACTTCGGCCTGCTAAATTCTTTGTTTAGTTTCATCCATGATCCCCACATTTGGATTGTCATTGGAATGCTTAATGTACTAGGTCAACGCACGATCCTAAAGCAACTCCTTGTGCTCCCCATACAACTTTTATCATGAACCAAAACTGGTCTGGATATTCATTCCCTACTCCCTTGAATACTGGAAACTTTATCACACTCGCCATATTGCCTCGCGGTGGTGGTGGAGGTGGTATGGGTGAAGATGGGGGTGAAAATGGTGAAACTGACGGTGGTGTGGGTGGGGGTGGTATGTGCAGAATCCTCTACCTTATCAAACTGATCGCACTTCTTGGTGAGACCTTTGCGAGCTCTTCCTCATCCCCTTGCGGAGGTGAAATCAAGGGGCTAGTTTCCAGTTCTGCACTACCTTCATTTCTGTAGATTCTCCCACTTCGTGTAGCCCCAAACATCAATTTATTTGCATAACCCGCTTTTCACACAGTAGCACTTTAATCCAAGTGTTTAAAGACTTAACGTACTTACCTCACAGTCCTTTGAGGAAGCGTCGATCTGCTTCGCTATAGCTGACTGAAGTGTCTACCACGAACTCAGTGATGAATCCTCCTATAATTTGATCAATCCAGTAATCAATAGCACGCGCGATCTTATCCTCCAATGCTTCCAATCTGCGCACCAATTCTGGAGTCCACACAATAGGTCTGTCGAGCTTGCACCTTCCTTGGCTATCTGCTAGCTTTGTGATCCACTTGTATAGCTCAGTAGGGAAGGATGCAAAGAAAATTTTGGTGGACCTCTGTGTATAACTCTTCTTTTGATAGTCTCAGATTCTTATTCTCCTGTGCAATGAACTCGTGAATCTTCCTATCCAACCAATCCTCAATTCCTTTCTTAGTTGGATTCCAGTGATATGACATCAGACATCTCTATGTAGATCTCGGTCCCGGCAATGGAACCATTTGTTGGCTTGTTGGGGCCTGACCCAGGTTTGGAGTTAATTAGCCAAACAAATCCCTGTACTACTGGCCCTTTCCGCAACAGTATGTGAAGCACAGACTGAGGTCTCACCCAAAATAGTATGGGGGGTGCTGGAACCAGGTTTCCGCACCCTTGAGATGTCTGAGAGGTTGAATTGGTCCAACTGTTAGTCCCTTCGCATAGGTTACTTCATGTACTTCCATGTCCCTTGCGCCCTGATATACTTATCTTCGCACAGCCCTAACCAGAAGCTGTGGGGCCTCCGCGCTGTTGGAGTAGTGCTCTGAACTATTCACTTATATTCCTACACTAGTGAGTTATCTTCACGTAATTGGATGCCTTATGTTATATTTATTTATACAGCATATTCATATGAGTTCACGCAGCAAATAAATAGTAAACTTGCAATTTATACCCAATAATACATAAAACAGGAAAAGATACACATAAATATGATAAAACTTCTCTTTATTAATGCTTCCAATGGTTACAGACTCGACCTACCCTGTGCACTCAGCTACAGACTACTAGGCCTCTACGCACTTCGCTGTAGAGCCTTCTCCTAGTCTATGACCCAAAGACACACTTTACATTTCGACTCAATCTCTGAAACTCATAATGCTTCTATTCTATTCATCTTCCTTGGCTATCTTCTACACTTACAACCTTGCTCTATTTATACAATCCCATGGTCCACGGACCATGGGTGGATCTTTCAAGCCAGCATTACATTAAAAAAACAAGGGCGGACAACCCTGTGACTCTATTATGACTTCACGCTCCACGCCCACAAATCGCAGAGTCTTTATAAAGGACTTGGTCAAAACTTGGGCTTTAAGCCCAAAAACATGCTTTGGGGGGGATTCCATGCCCAACATAAAGCTGGTAGCCCTGGGAGTTGTAGCATTATTGTTGCAATACCTAGGCTCATCACTTTTTGGCGCTGTTGCTGGGGAGGTGTTAGAGTAGAAGTGATTGCTGCTCTTTTCTTCTATTTCTATTCTCCAACTTTATTTTCTTCTACTTCTAGTCTTCATCTTTCTTCCATTAGTTTATTTCTGCAAAAGTAATCTAGTTTCTTCCTTTCTTTCAGTTGTCATTATCTGCTTTCCTTTCCATTCTGCAAGTAGAATTTCAATCATAAAAACAAAAACAACAAAATTTCATGGTCTAAGGACAGAGGATCCGGAGACCTTTCTCTTTGAATTTAAAATTATTTGTAGATCTTATGGTTACCTATCAAAAATGCAAACACTAAGATTGTTTCCAACAACTTTAAAGGATAGAGCTCTTAGATGGTTCATGAGTTTAGGGACTAATTCAATATGATCATGGAATGATATGAAAAAGATATTTCTAGACAAATATAAAGATCACGATCTTAAAGAAGAAATCCTTAGAATGAATCAAAGAGAATATGAGAGTTTAGAGGATCCAATAGAGAGTTTCATGGACAATGTTAAGAGGGCAAAACTACATCGTTTAGGATCTAACACACTAAAAACCATCTTACTTAGAACAATTAGGGATGAATGGATTGATCTCCTTAATAACATGAGTAAAGTTGATGTATACCAATTATCATTTGAGGAAATATGTGAAACTTGCAACACATATCAAGAGGAAAAGCAAGAGTAGTAAATCAACATCAAGATCAGTAAGTCAAGCTAAACTTGTAAATTTGTTTGATGATTTTAAAGCAGAAATTCTTAGTAATCTAACAAAACAAGTAGAAATGTTAAGAATGCAAGATGAAGGAAAAGAAAATGCTGATATTTGTGTTACAGAATCACAGGATGTTATATCTTGTCCATCATTACCAAGGTTGAAGAAAGTTCACAAGGAGGACAATGGACCAAGTCCATTGCTAATGCAACAATGTTATGTAGCTCCAAGAGGACCATGGAAACTTATTCAGCCTGATATGATGCAAGATCCTAATTCAGAATTTCAGGCTTATGCACATCCACCTACAAGTAGTTGGAACACACCTTTTCCTTGGCAACATTGGCCATCACAACCCCAAAACCAATCTTGGCAATAAGGTTGGTAAGGAACTTATGGGAGCCTTCCACAATATCCTCAATATCCTCAGTATTTTCCTCAATATCCTCCATACCAAACTCCATGTTATCCTTACCATTCACCTCCACCACAAGCACAACCCCATCCACATCCATCGCAAATATACACTCCCACTCAACTACCTGTACTACCATTTCCAAACCCACACATTGAAGTAGCTCAGCCCTTTACAATGTTGAGATACAACACTTCCAAACATGTCCTCTTGAGGTTAATGGTATTCACCATAGCTTAGGAAGAGTATTGCAAAAAAGAGATTCTCCTGATATCATTGAAGGACAACATACAAAAGAAGAAGATTCAAAAGAAGAGATCAAAGAACCATGGGCTACATTTGATAAAGAGAAGATAGCAAATTCAGAGATTGAGAAAGTTCCCTCATGGTTACCATCCAATCCTCCATATGTTCAAGAGAACACTCAACAAAAAGAGGAATATTTGAAGGTCGTGAAAGAAGAACACATCTAAGATGATCCAAATCAGCAAGCAGACCAGGGATATCGCAACTACATTGAAATATCGTTCCAGACAGTCGCTACATTGCAGCATCACTCTCTTCCTCAAATATGCTTGATCCTTTCAAAGTAAAATCATTTGGTCTCTAAAATACAGGTACATGTCAAAGCATACATTTCAAGCCTGCACATCATTTTGGTTGTCATCTTGATGTGCACCTGGCTCCATTAGAAGTATTCTTATACTTGAAAATTATTTTGTTTTTCAAGTAGGGTAGGGTAGAAAAAAAAGGAATAAGAAGATCCTTGGGTGAAAACATTCCTTGAGGCACCCAAGGCAAATATCTATGGTGAAAACCTCTCTGAGGCAGCCTAGGTGTTTTTCAAAAAAATAATAATAATAATAAAAGAAAAAAAGAAAAGAAAAAGACATCATTTTTCTTTGCGGGTGGGTGAGAAAGATAACCAGGGAGCAAAGAGAAGATCCAAAGGGAACCATGCCTCACATATATTCATCTCCTCCACTCCTTACCATGCATCCATCCATCCATTCCATTGTTTTTCACTTCATTGCTTCAATTCAAGTGAAGATTGTATTTTCTATCATAATCACCTCAACAATTACCATCATCCCTGCATCCACATACACTCCTACTCCCTCTGTCCATTCGTTACAACATCCTCACAACACCATCGAGCAACATGATCAAGAAATTCTAAGGGAGACACCAAACATTGCCTAGTGGTAATCCAAGAGCTCCACAGCAACAACAGCATCAGATCCAAGAGCTCCCTAGCAACAGCAACAACATCAAATCCAAGAGCTCCATAGCATCAACAACAACAACATCAGATCTTCAGTTGCAGACACCTATAGAAGCTAATAAACCATCATCAGATAGCAGAGGAGGAAGAAGAATGACCATCAGCAGCACCTCTGATCTTTGACAACTGCAGCATGGCATCAAGACCACGGGTAAGTATCCTACTCACTCACTCATATGCATAATTTGATCAAAAGTTGTAAAGGTTAAGAGGTAGTTGGTTTATAAGTGAAAAGGTGGCAAAAGGGAAATTCTTTAATAAGTCAAAAGAGAATGCAAGGGTCCATAGATACAGTTGTTATGGAAACCATTTGGGAATGCTTTAAGAATTAAGATTTGGGATAGAAACACTAGCTCACCAAAGACTCAACATACCCTATTTCTTGATGTAATCAGTCATATACTTCAGTTGCAAAGTAAAGAAAGGAATTTCCCAGCAGTTAGTTCACCATGGGTTGATCAGGATCCTCATTAAGGATGCCCTCCAAAACCTCGGGATCCCTATAAAATGGTCAGTCTTCATAGACTTACTAGCAGAGGATGACATCAAAACCCTCATATATGATGTTAGTCCTTCTGTCAGTGAGGAGGAGGAAAAGCAAGAAGAAGATACAGAGCCAGATGGGATGAGATGAATAAAGAAGAAACTAATACATAGGAACATGTTGAAACACAAGGAGGATGATGTTCAATCAGAGGACGAAACTAATGGAGATGAGAAAGAACAACAAAAGGAAGAAGATAAGAAAAACAGACAGGACAACTGCAGGAAAAGGAAAACCAGTTAGCATGTATGGCCAACCTCTCCTTGGAGGCCATCTAGTGTAGGATGCCAGCTAAATCCTATGTTTTTATCTCAGAGAACAATGGCTGCAATTTTAGAGTAAAACACTAGCACAAAGGGGCACCATGCCATTTCAGGACTACAAACATTTTATTGATCTTTGTGATCAAAGTGCACTAAAGGATAGGGCCAAAATGGCTAAGTTTTACTTGCATAACATTGCTCTCACATATATGAATATTTGGGACCCTAATGCAGAGCTAGGAGAGCTTAATTAATGGTTTTGGCATCATCGATGGAACATGAGAAGTCAAAGGCTATAGAGATGAAAAAATATTGACCAAAGAGAAAAATAAACCTCTTTTCATCAGAGCTGAACAATCAAATCCCATGTCCCTAATCAATACCCTTAATATATTTTCAAATAATCCTTAGCTAGCACTTAGATAGCTTGCTACCCAAGAGAAAGCAATTTCACATTTTGAGGATATGTTTATGTTGCTAAGAGATGATAATATACATGTCTACTAAAGGAGATGAAACAATGCCACATAGCTTGAAGATCAGAGAGTATCACTTCCCTCAAAGGTTGAGAGAGGCACTCAATAGGACACCTATGTATAAACAATCAATGAAAAGGTTGAAGGTCAATTAGATAGGCCTAAAACTCAGTCCACCATTACTCCTAGGGATGCTAGAAGGGATAAAAGAAGAAGAGGAACAGAGGCAATGGAAGAAGCATAAAGGAAAGCAGGATTCTATAAAGAAGAAGAAGAGACCACAACAGAAGAATGGGATGTTAGAGAGGCTACCAGAGCCATAAAGCACATGGACATTGACTAAGTTGCTCAGAGGATGAGCAACACTTTTAGTAGGGGGGTGATGATGAGACTCATTATTGAGTAATTATATAGGCCTTAATTGGCCTTAATTCACCTCCTAGCTTAGTCAAACCAACTATTCTCACAACTTATTGCATACTTTTGATTATATTTTGTTCATGAGTTAGAGTTGGATATTTGGCTTTGTGGTCTAATGTGCATGTAATGCAGGAATAAAGGGTAAAAGCAAGGAAAAATGTAGGTATAAAGGATAATAACAAGTAACTATGGCAAGGACCTTGGTAAAACCTCAAATGGGACAAGAGAGATTAACTATAGGAGGTAAATCCTCCTCATTTACTACCCCTCCCTTCGAATATTCCACCATCAGCTCGGAGTGCAAACAACCATCACTTTGAAGACTGGAAGACAATCGAGCAAGTGAAAAGGATAGAAAAATGTTTATCTTAAGTTGAGAGCTAATGTTAGGGTCCAACCCTAACCCCCTTATTTATGTAATAGGGTTGAGTCATAGTTATAGTTAGTTAAAGAGTGAATAAAGCCCATATTAATAATTGTAAGTGGTTGACCCACATTTAAAGAAGGGACCAAAGTTAGTTGCAAATGGGCCATGGTATTATATAGATGGTATTAATAAGAACCATGGTACTGACCCTTGGTATTTCATATATAAAGGATAGAGACTCCCCTCGAGGAGCGTCTTGTCTTATTTTGTAATTGAGCCTAGCTCTATTGGAGGTTGCCCCCTCAAAGAGGCAAGTGAACATTGCTTTCCTTTTTGAATAATCAAATACATGCTGTTATTTCTTATTGTTCTGTGTTTTGGGTATGTTTCTTCGAATATTTGGTATTCTGGTATCTTCTCACAGGTCAAGAGCATAACAAGTGGTATTAGAGCACTTTCCAGGGCCGGTGGGATCTCCATTTTTAGCAGAATATTTTTTGGTTAGAGACGTGTTCCGATCTATTTAAACCATAGGATTTGTCGTTGAGCACATAAAATTGTGGATTTGGGGAGGCATGCATGCAGGAAATACAAGAGGTGGTCACCCTTGTTGGACTCCCTTGTAACCCCTGTGGGTACCCCTTCGAGTAGTAGCGCATTAGACAGAACCACACACAGACTATCTTCCAAGTACCCTATGGGTATATCGGAAGACCCCTAGGCTCTCTTGAAGCCTCCCCATAGATAAACCGTCGGCTGTCTTGCTGCTACAATACACTGAGAACAACACTCAGGGAGATTACTTGCATGTATGATAGGTAGTCAAGTTGTACGGCTAAGGGTATGGTTGATCCTCCTTGGTTAGTGCCCTAAAAGATTGGGCCGAGTACTACTATCAGACCCTTATGTATATTGCGATCTGTAGCACCTGGCACTCCTTGAGACCATAGTTCCCTTGTCTCTCTCTCGATCACACATAATCTTTGCCAGATTAGATCAAGCAGGTTTGGGTCAGTCGCAGCCGCAACAATTAATTCCGCCATTCAGCTCTATCAGATTCACCATTCAGATCTCGTAGTTTGGGTTCTGTAGCAGTTGCAACAATCAGATGTGCCATTCAGATCTAGCAACAGGGGTTCGATCACTACCACATTTCTACTCATACACTGCAATTGAGGGTTTTTCCTATAGATCTGACTATTTGTGTGGTTCTTATACTTGGGCATGATTCTCGCAGGACATTGGGCAAAATTAATTTTTCTGGGAATCGGTTACTGCAGTATTCCTATGCAAGGAGTAAAACTCCTTTCAAAAAAAAAAAGACACTCCCAGGACACTTATAGGAGACTTAGCCCATAAGAATCAGGTCGACAGGCTGAACAAGGTGATACCATTCACTTGTAAGCATCAAAATTTCAGGTGGTCCTAATTTTTTTTCAATAACGACAAGTGCACCGGATCTGTGCATGGTACAAACCAAAGCTCAAGCTATGGCCAATGATAAGATAGACACCCTTGACCACAAATTGGAGGCATTAACAAAGCAGATCCAAACCTTACAGGACACAATCACAAAGGGCAAGTGAGGGGAACAATCAGAGGCATCTGATTTTAAAGAAAACCTTGAGGGCGAGTCTAGCCATTCTCTTTACTTCTATGGAAACCACCAATAGTCCCAATGTCTACCACCCAAGCTGGACATGTATAAATTTGATGGCTCTCATCCGGCCACATGGCTAGCACAAATGGAGCAATATTTCACATTGACTCACATCAGAGATGATGTGACTAAGCTAAGTGTGGGAAGCCTCTACTTGGACCAAGAAAGATGGCAATGGTGGCAGTGGCATCAATGCTGCTATGGAAGGCCAATGACTTGGTTGATATTCTCAAAAGAACTTTCTAATCGCTTTGACCATGAATCTAAATTTTTGGGTCATCTTACTAAGCTACAACAGACAAGCATAGTGCAAGAATATATTAAAGCCTTTGAAGCATTAGCCTTCCACACAGGAGGTCTAGGAGATGAATTTTACTTGGAATGTTTTGTCAGTGGCCTCAAAGACGCCATACAAGCCCACGTTCGATTGCAACACCAAATCTCATGGCTGGCAGCTTGCACAATAGCTCGTGATGTAGAACGCGCATTAGTAGCCCAGGCGACTCATCCAAATTTCATAGCCAAGGGTCGCCCCACCCAAGCTCCGAGCACTACGCAAACACTGAAGGTTCAAAAGGTGTCACCAGTAGAAATGGCGAAAAGAAGAAAGCAAGGATTGTGTTACTACTGTGATGAGAAATACTCCCTGGGGCATAAATGCAAGGAACCCAAATTCTTTCAAATTGATGCTACTAATCACAGTTCATCTGAGAAAGCCCCACCATTTGAGGGACCAGAGGAGGAAGATGAGGACAACTAGCGGGACAATGAGCTCCCAACTACACCTGAAGAACCAATTATCTCGCTTCATGATTTGGCAGGGATTTATTCTCCCCAAACTCTCAAAATCAGAGGTTTTATTAAGCATTGCCCTATAGTAGTCTTGATTGATAGTGGCAGTACGCATAACTTTATCCATCAAAGAGTCGCTGAAGTAGTGCATTGTTTTGTCAGAGAAGACTCTAATTTCCAGGTCCAGATTGTTGATGGGGGGACAATGAAATGTGAAGGCCAATGTGAAAATGTCAAACTTCAAATGGGGGATTATCACTTAAAGACCCACATGTTTGCCATCAACATGGGTGGGTGTGACATTGTCTTGGGTGCTGAATGGCTCCACACACTCGACCCAATCACAATGGATTTCCAAGAGTTATATATGAGTTTTAAGCAAAATAACCACACACATACCCTCCATGGACTCCATGCAGGTGCTCCCTCTATCATCAGCTCGCATAGAATGGAAAATTTGTTAAAAAAGGGCCACCATGGATTTATAGCCCAATTTAATGCCATCTAGGCCTTTGAATCCACTTCTCTTCATATTCATCCTGAGATGCAACATGTCTTAAACAACCATCTACCGGTCTTTGACAAGCATCATGAGATTCCACCCTCAAGAGGGGAACATGATCATAGCATTACTTTGGTCCCAGGGGCACAACCACCAAATGTGTGCCCATATAGATATCCTTTAACCCAAAAGAATGAAATTGAAAAAATCATGAAGGAACTCTTGGAAGAAAGTGTCATTCATCCTAGCATTAGTCCTTATTCATTGCCTGTGGTCATGGTGCTCAAGAAATATGGGGAATGGCGTATGTGTCTAGACTTCAGGGCCCTCAACAAGCTGACAGTCAAAGATAAATTTCCCATCCCGGTTGTTGATGATTTGCTGGATGAACTAAATGGGGCTCAATTCTTTACTAATCTTGACCTTCGCTCGGGCTATTACCAAATTCACATGAAAGAAATAGACATTCCAAAGACTGCTTTCCAGACTCATGAAGGCCATTATGAATTCGTAGTCATGCCATTTGGTCTCTATAATGCCCCATCTACTTTTCAGAGCCTCATGAATTACCTGCTCAAACCATATCTCAGAAAATTTGTCCTTGTTTTCTTTGATGACATCCTCATCTACAACCTCACCTGGGAAAAACATCTTCAGCATGTAGATCTGCTCTTGCAACTACTTCGAAAGCATAAATTATTTGTCAAGATGTCCAAGTGCTCTTTTGGAATGGAAGAAGTTGAGTATTTGGGCCACATTGTGGGGCATGAAGGTGTCAGGGTGGACCCCAAAAAGATCCACGCAATGCAGGATTGGCCTCAACCAAAGACCTTGAAGAGCTTGAGAGGATTTTTGGGTCTCACCGGCTACTATCACAAATTTGTCCGCAATTATGGTTGCATTGCTAGACCCCTCACTCACCTTCTCAAGAAAACTTCATTCCTCTGGAATGATGAAGCACAACAGGCATTTATAGCTCTCAAACATGCCATGTGTTCCACTCCAGTATTGGAACTACCTGACTTCACCAAATCTTTTGTGATTGAATGTGATGCTTCAGGTACGGGTATTGGGGTTGTCTTAATGCAGGAAGGTCGACCCTTGGCCTTCACTAGCCAACAAATAAGTGGGAAAAATCTGTGACTATCCACCTATGAGAAGGAGATGATGTCCATCTTAAATGTAGTGGGTACCTGGCGACCATACTTATTAGGGCGGCGTTTCCAAATCTGCACAGACCATCAAAGCCTTAAATATTTTTTGGAGCAACACCTATACTTACTACAACAAAATAAATGACTAGCCAAAATGTTGGGATATGATTATGAGATAATTTACAAGAAAGGGTGCGAAAATGTCGTAGCAGATGCTTTATCATGCCAATTTGACGAGGAAAGCACCTTGCTAGCAATCTCTCTTCCCATTCCAGAGTGGATTGAAGAGGCTTGCAAGGAATGGTTTTCACATCCTCTACTCTCCCAACTCATTAATAAATTGTAGGCAGATCCAAATTACACAGCGGGCTACTCTTGGAAAGATGATATTCTTCGCTACAAGGACAAAGTAGTGATATCACCAACATCCACCATCAAAAGTTGCATTTTGGTGGAGTTTCACTCATCTGCCACTGCATACCATTCCGAATTTCAGAAGTCTTATGCTCACACTTGACGTTCATTCTTTGGATAGGCATGAAAAAGGACATTCTTACTTTTGTAGCTGAGTGTGATGTGTGTCAGTGCCACAAAGGAGAAACAGTCAAATCCCCAAGCACATTACAGCCATTGCCCATCCCAGCCTCAATCTGGATGGAGGTTTCTATGGATTTCAATACGGGTCTTCCAAAGTTAGGCAACAAGTGAGTCACCATGGTGGTTGTGGATAGACTTTCTAAGTATGCTCATTTTTGCACCCTACCCCACAATTTTACACCAGCTTTGGTGGCTCAATCTTTCATGGACCAGATCTTCAAATTGAATGGCATGCCCACTTCCATTGTGTTTGATCATGACCCGATCTTCACCAGTATCTTTTGGTAGGAACTCTTCAGGCTACAAGGTACCCAACTACAACTCAGTACTTCCTATCATACCCAAAATGATGGTCAAAATAAAGCAGTCAACAAATGTCTAGAGACCTACCTCAGGTGTTTCACTTCAAAAAAGAAACATCTATGGGTACAATGGTTACCTCTAGCCGAATGGTGGTATAATAATAACTATCACGCCACCACCAAAATGACTCCATATGAAGTAGTTTATGGTTAAATCCCTCCTTCACCTACTTCTTATATCCAGGGATGCTTGAAGGTACAAGCAGTGGATCAACTCCTACATAACCACGCAACAATGTTGGCCCACCTCAAAGAGAATCTCCATCAAGCTCAAAATCGCATGAAGCAACAAGCAGACCAACATCGTTCAGAGTGAAAATTTCAAGAAGGGGATCAGGTATTCTTGAGGCTGCAACCATATAAGCAAGCATCACTCAAAGACAAGGGTTGTCATAAATTATCTCCAAAATTCTACGGACCGTATCAAATACTTCAGTGCATTAGAGAAGTAGCCTATAAGCTAGCCTTGCAACCCACTGCAAAAATCCATCCCATCTTCCATGTCTCATGCCTTAAGAAAGTGGTGGGGAACCATTGCAGAATTCAAACCAATCTACCAGAATTGGATGAAGAAGGTTCAATCCGGCTCCAACTAGAACAGGTTCTTGACACGCGAGAAAGGCACCTGCGCAGCCGCATGATCAAGGAAGTCCTCGTCGAGTGGAAAGACACCTCTCCAGAAGATGTGACCTAGGAACCAGTCATTGTTCTTCAGCAGTTTCAGCAGCATTAGCCTTGAGGACAAGGCTATTTTTATGGGGGAGGGCATGTTAGGGTCCAACCCTAACCCCCTTATTTATGTAATAAGGTCGAGTCATAGTTATAGTTAGTTAAGGAGTCAATAAAGCCCATATTAATAATTGTAAGTGGTTGACCCGCATTTAAATAAGGGACCACAGTTAGTTGCAAATGGGCCATGGTATTAGATAGATGGTATTAATAAGAACCATGGTACTAACCCATGGTATTGCATGTATGAATCCTATATAAAGGATAGAGACTCCCCTCGAGGAGCGTCGTGTCTTATTTTGTAATTGAGCCCAGCTCTATTGGAGGTTGCCCCATCGAAGAGGCAAGTGAACATTGCTTTCCTTTATGAATAATCAAATACATGTTGTTATTTATTATTGTTCTGTGTTCTGGGTATATTTCTTCGCATATTTGGTATTCTGGTATCTTCTCGCAGGTCAAGAGCAAAACAACCAAGCCTCCGTAATGGGAAGGAAGTTGTTAGAGACTTCATATGTATAAATAGAGAGGCTTAGGAGATCATTAGTATTGAGACTTATATTGTAAAACTCTGTTTTATTTATGAGCTGCAAAGACTTGTGACACTGTAATCCATAGTATTTCTAATAAGAATGAGTTATGTTTAAGTCAGCTCTGAGTTAACTTCGAGGGCTAAAGCTCTTGGGTTAGGGCCCAACCCAAGCAGCCATAGCTCCTCTTTACTATACATGTATGCTAGCATAGAGTTCTGTTCTTTTTATTTGCATAGGTAGTTTCATGGTTTTCTGTTCATTTGCTTAAGTAGCCTTATGGTTTTCACTATTTATTTGCTTAAGTAGTTGCACTTTCATTACAACAATATAGCATAGATCATGCATGGTTTTCCTGTTCATCTACTTTAGTAGCCACATTTGTTGTAGTTTACTTTCATTTATGCCTTCTTTCAGTTCACAGGTTAGTTAGAGGAAAAAGATCACTATTAGGTTGTGCATAGGTGTCTCGACCTCATCTCCTCCCTCTGAGACCATGACTTGAGGAAGGGACCCTTCAATAGCCCAAAAAACACAGGTCTTTGGTTCTTGCATGGGCTATGGATTTCACTGTTTAATACAGTTAGTTGTTCACTCGCACTGGTTTTCTCTGTCATTTTCACTTGAAACCACCTCCAGCACGTTCCTCATGCATCGCTTCCTCGTCGTCCGATCACCAACAAACCTTCACAATCATCATCTGATTCACTATTTTCTCCAACTGCTGCCTCGCCTGGAGTCCACCACTTACTTTATGAACTTTAAGTCCCCACCATCGATCTGCATTGCTTGATCTGACGGTGCTTAAAACCCCCACCGTTGATCTGCCTTGCCTGATCTGACGATTTTCGGTTCACTTGATCGCCAACTGACTTGGCTGATCTCCACCTTTGATCAGCCCCACCTGATCCAATGGTTATCGCGCAATCTCGCGCAGATTAGTGCACAAACTTTATCTGCCCGAGAGCATGCGAGAAAAGTGGTTTTCTTATGCTAGGTGTTGCCCAGTAAGGCTAATCGTGTGAAATTTCCAAATACTTCTTACGGCCTGAAGGGCGCGCGAGAAACTACTTAAAGCCTTAGAAACCCACTCCCTCATTTCCACACGATATTTTCCCCGCGTTATGATCTCCATCGTCCATCTCTTGACTTCACTCGTCCGATTAGATCTCGGCCATTCATTTGCTTTGTTCCCTTGTTCGTCCATCCATTCACTTAGCCTTCATGATAAGATCTCCATCGTTCATCCTGTTAGTTAACCCTGTTCGCCCATCCATCTACGTAACCTCCTGTGATCCAATCTCTACTGTTCATTTGCCTTTCACTCGACTGATCCAATGGTTCTTATGCACTGTTGCTCCCTCACATTCTCCTTTCACTGATTTCGACCTCCGATTGCTTTTTATGCTTGAAACCCGATTTAGCCTAAGTTTCTTTTTTACACCTTAGTCTAGTTTTGATGCTCTTTACTTTTGCAACTTAGATAATTAGCATTAGGTTAGTGTTAATTTAGCAATTCTTCTTAGCATAGCAGTTTAATTGGTTAGTTAGGTTATGGTGTAAGTTTAGCATTTCATGTTGTTTTCTTCATTACTCAGTAGAGTAGCTCTCTCTTAGAATAGGTTTGCTCTCCTTCCATCAATGAATTAAGCTTCTTCTGACCTTATAGAAGTTTGGCTCGAAACCCATAGGATCTCTTTCCAGACAAACAATGACAACAGGTAGGACCTTCACTTCTACTTGTGCATATAGCACTGTCACCTCCAAGTTTGTACGAACGTCAGGTTGATAAGTAAAGTTGGTAGCCCTGGGAGTTGCAACATTATTGTTGCAATACATAGGCTCATCAATATTCACTCCCTAGTTCGGTTTGCATGAAGGTGGTTAAGTTTTTCATGTAGGTGGTTAATTGAGGGCCCACGATGGAGGTAAAATTGGAGGGAAAAGTTCTCCATGAAATCTATATAAGGAAGGTAGCTCTCCTCATTTTGTTCATCTTATTGGAGTATATCGATTTCTCTTTGGTTGCTCGAGTTGCTTAGTCGAGTCACTGTCTGTTTAGCACGACTTCTTCAAGTGAAGAGCTCACCCTTTCTTCGGGGTAATTCGAGTGCCACCCAAGGAAGGTTTTCTTCATTTCTTTAGGAGGAGAATCACATTGTGATTCCCAATAGTAACATTCCCTTACAGGTTGTTTGTATTACTGGGGGACGCAGTGGAGAGGAGACTGAGTTCATTGGTGGTGTTTAGTATTGGAGATTTGACGTGAGATTTTTTGGAGAGGAGGCTAAGGAGGATTGTCAGCATCTAGGAGAGTTTAGGAGATGATTGAGCTTCTGGTTTGGCAATGTGACTTTCACACTACCTGGGCTAGCACAGAGGGAGTGTGTGGGAGCCCATTTGGTGGGTAGAGTATCAGTCCTTGAGGCTGAGCTTTAATGTGGAGGTTAGAGGATATATTTGGAGTGGTGTTTTATTCCATTTCAGAACTTGGAGGAGGAATTTGTGGTCATTCCTTGCAGGATGTATTTCTAGAGCTGTTTGGAGGGTGTGGGCCATAGAAGAGGTTGAATTTGAGAGGTCAAAACTTGGCCAAAACTTTTAGGGGTTTTGTGGGTTTTTGACAAGGATCCCAAATATAAAGTTTTAGAATTTTTTGAGCACCGAAAGTGGGGTTTTCAGTCGTATCTTTGCAGCAGACAGTGTAGAATCGCTGGGGATTGCATAGTGCCTTTGGGGTCGATTTTGGGAGGTCAAAATCGAGCCAAACCATTTCTGGGTTTTTGTGGGTTTTGGTCAAGGAGCTTGGGGCTGAATTTGTAGCATTTTTTTAGCAGTATAAGTGGAGGTTATTGTAGTTCATTTCCAACCAATAGTGTAGTTTTCTGGGCAGCGCAGAGCATTAGAGGAGCAATCATTTCCAGTATTTGAGATCATCGTATTATCACCTAGGTTGTGTCACGCTTGCCATTGAGGTAAGCGCAGGTGCATTCCTCCATACTATTGTACTTGCTCCATTGATTAATAAAATGGCTTAGTTGAATCTTAATTCTAGAGTTTTTATGAGCATTTGTTGATTGTTTAAACTTTTTTTGTTGTAAATTGTTTTTTCTTTGCATATCACTATTTTTCCTATTTCGAAACATTACATAATCCAAGTCCCTTATGAGCATGATCTCACCTAAATTGGAACTACTCTGTCAAGATCACACCCGAAATGTACAAAAACCATAAATCGAACATAATGATCATAAATGGGGGTCATTCCAACCAATACACCAAGCATGTGCTACATAAGATTTTGAATACACCATATAGTTTCCATCTCCAAGTGTCACCCCCAGATCTATCCTCTGCTGACCCACAAAAACTTCAACACTTGGACAACATAGCCCCAGAAGAAGTGATAGAAATAAAAAACACTACCCCAGCACCACCTTCCCAGAGCTGCAACATAGTAATGTCCCTCTGGGTTGACGAAAGTACTGATGATCACAAACAAGCTGCAGGAAAACTTCAATATACCACATATGCAAAGGTTACTCACAATAACAGCAACACCTACAACCCATAATCCTCCACCACTGATGGAAACATCTAATACTAATGTCCTTAAAATGACACGGGATGTTAAATGAATTCATCCACTTCCTCCAAAGATACTGAAAATTCTTATGTTCCTGCTGCTCCTCGAACATAGAAATTTCCCTAAGCAATCCCCCTTCAAGTGCGCTTCTCCAATCGAGGATATGTCTTTCGTCAAGGGGAACGTGAATGTCCAACCAAATAAGGACTAGAATATATATTGCACAGAGAAACAATACAATGATGTTTATCACCTTCAGAAAGGGAGACAGAAGCATTCCTAAAGAAAATATGGACCCAACAGAATCCAAAGACGCCAGAAAAAAATGTAGCATAAATTTAAGGGACCAAAACTGCCACCCCAATCTTAGTATTAGGTCCCCAATTAGAACAACACAAAAGGAAACCAAGAAGTTATTTACCACAGCTGTAGAGGACCAACCAAAGATACAACCATGTAGTCTTAGGAGGACAAACCAGGTGCACCAACTTAAGACAAGTGTATACAATATTGATTACATGTAACCCACACAAAAATATAGATCCATAGGCAAGTCCTACCAATATAAATCACCAAACATAGAAGAAAAAATACTACCCAGGAATTCGTTAGAGACCTTAAACCGAGAAAAAACAAACAAGAATTTCCAAAATGTGGATGCCATAACTCACATCACCACTACAATATTTCTTTATTGATTTTGTAACTCCACTCCTTGACCCTTGAGCCTTTGGTTCTCCTTGAACCTTTGGCCTTGAGCCTTGAGCCTTCGGCCTTGATGGGTTATATACCTCTGCAAAATTAACCAAAAACTCCTACCTCTGAGCCAAGGTTAATATATGTTCTTATCTCTATTTGAGATAGGGCTCAAACCCTAGCTCTAATTAGGAGGGCATTAGCTCTAACGGAGTGTTGCCCCATCCTTTACTGATTCCGTAACACATAACACAATATACACTTAAATGATAAACCAAAAAAAAGATAATACACAACCTTAAAAAGAATAAAATACATAAAAATAATATTGATTCAACCAATTATATATGCATTTATAGGGGAATTAAATGTCAATAACAAGACAATTATTTCCTCATCTAAGCGGAAAAATAGAGCTATCCATAAAAAGTCTCGACTCTCAAATAGCACACTACATAATCTTCTATAAAATACATGTAAATAAAAAAAATTAAAATATCAAATACAGAATTTTCATAATCTAACAATTAAAAAAATTAAAGTTTAATCAAAACGCTATTATCAACCTTTAAATATTTCATCATTAACAACATTTTGTTTTTATACATTAAATATTCAACTTAAAATTGGTAACAAAATTCAATGTTCAAAGTTCCTTTTCAAGTCACGTTCCCTTAGAAATTGTAGTCATGTCCATCCCCAATATTCACTTGAATAGTTTTAATCATTTATTGTTAAACATTTTTAGCATCACCATCAACTCTTTTTCAAAGATATTAGGTTAAACTATTTTCTAAATGTTTCAACATTAGGTTAAACTATTTTCTAAATTAACAATCACATTTGAAGCAATTATATACTATTCATGAAATGTTACATTATTGTACAAATACTATAGTTTTCATTCAATGTTCAAAGTTCCTTTTCAAGTCGCGTTCCCTTAGAAATTGTCAAGGCAAGTCATGTCCATCCCCAGTATTCTCTTGAATAGTTTTAATCATTTATTGTTAAACATTTTTAGCATCACCATCAACTCTTTTTCAAAGATATTAGGTTAAACTATTTTCTAAATGGTTCAACATTAGGTTAAACTATTTTCTAAATTAACAATCACATTTGAAGCAATTATATACTATTCATGAAATGTTACATTATTGTACAAATACTATAGTTTTCTTTTCCTTTATCTTATCTCCCCAAATAATCAAAGCACATAGGAAAAAAATGTCTTTCATCTTCCATCTCTTTCAATATGAAATCTCTGGGATGTTTCATAATAAAAATTTATAATTTTAATATTAGGTAGTAAATTAAAATAACTAAATATAAATTTGAAATCACAATAAAGAAAAACACATTAAAGAAATAACAAAATTACACTATTGTATACTTAATCATAAATAATATGTAAGTGGTAAATAAAATGTAATGGTTTATATATATGAAGAGAATAAGTTGAAACCAATATCATTAATTAATACAAATTCATCTTAATCTAAATTTTATTAAAAAAATGAATAAAAGGAAATCTAAACATAAATTTATTGGAGATTGGTATTAAAATTAATTTAATTTAATTTATTATATATATTTTATTATTTATCTTTTAATATTTAAATAATTTATTTCATGTGTTTCAAATTTTTGTTTTGTTTTTCATTATTTTATTAATTTTACAAATACTATATATATTTATAAATTTTAAATATAAATTATTATATATAGAATAAAAATATGTTGTCTCTGTTACAATATTCTCTAAAATTTTATTATATTTGAATTTTGGAGCCTACAATATTTTCGATATGTCATCTCAGTCGTCAAGTTTCATTTTAGGTTGTTTCACACGTTTTAATTGTTCTCAAGTGTCATCGCATTGACTAAAACATCTCTATATGCATTTTATGGTCATAACACCATTGTTGTTGTAAAACTACACTTCCGGGTCACAGTCACACACACACTTTACTGTTTATACTTGGGGAATGTGCATAAAGTGGAGTTTTGATGTATATTCTTTGTTAATCAAGCTTGTATATGTTTTCCCAATGTGTTCGTATGTGTCGCACATGGCTTTATGTCTACAACTCATCTTGCTCACCCCTTGATCAATCATGCAGACTTAGACAAATTTTGGTTGGAAAATGAGGCCATTAAGGCCAAGAGCACATGAGCGCACTCTCAAGACTTGATGGGAGACCCTTCATTGTTCATAAGTGCACCTTGCGCCCTCCTTAAGAGCCGGGCACACTCCAAAAGCATGAATCCCCTTCCTCGTTCCGAACTGCGACCTCCAAAATGACTAAGTCTTCCTTGAGCACACTCCTTTGACTTGAAGAAGTGTGACCTCCTTAAGCACACTAGTGCAACCTAAAGACCCAAAGCTCAATCCTTCAACCTTCCCTAATGTGCCATATGCCCTCCTGAACTACTTGAGTGCATTAGCGCACCTTGAAGGCATCAAAACCCAACCTTCAACCTTCAAAACTATGCCCTACGCCCTTAATGAGGCCTCTTTAGCACATGAGCACACCCTTGAGGCTTGAAGCCTCAACCTTCAGCCTTTGGGAGTGCACCTTGTACCCTCCCTCTCTCTCTTGAGCTCATAGCGCACTTGGGAAGCCCGAAGCATTCCCCTTCATTCTTCTAACTGGCAACATGCACCCTGCCTTGACTTCTTTCTTCCTTTGAGCGCATGAGCACATGCCAAAGCCTCGAAGCTCCTCCTTCTTAGTACTTTAGCCTTTCAAAGTGTGCCCTTGCGCCTTGAGCCTCCTTTGACCATTTTGAGCACACTAAAAAGGTATGAATTGGAAAATCTGTATGAAGCATGGTAGAGTAGGATATTTTCAGACTGAAAGTTGCTCATCATGAGTGATTGCAGAAATACGTATTCCAAGGACCTCATGGCAAGCACACATGAGGGAAATCAGGCAAAGAGGATAAATAAAGGAAGCACGAAAAGAACCAAGAACACTTGAAACTTGATGATCGAAGCACATTGAAGACTCCATGATTGAAGACCCTTTGAAGGGTGAATTGATATGATTATAAGATTAAAAAAGAACATATATAGCGGTAGCTATGTCACCACTGAATTCGTCAGTCACTAACAGTCCCAATCATCCAAGATAGTGACGTGTCTAGTTTGATCACATGATGATGTGGAAGTCGAAATGTATCATTGTAATCATTGTAAAAGATAAACAAGTAGAAGTCCAAGATTCATGTATTAAGTCAAGAGTCATGGAAATCCAAAGGACATGTAATACCAAAAGACATATGTAATTCCAAAAGTCATTTGTAACTCCAAAGGTCATAGAATTCCAAAGGTCACTAGAAGTTAGAAAGTTAAGAGTTATGAGGATATGAAAGGTCAATCCTCGAGTTATAAATAGATCCTAATGTATCATGTAAAGAACCTTTATCCTTGGCTTCTCCCATATGGCATAAGAGAGACAAGTTAGTACTTTTGGGAGAAAGTAGTGGCTCCAATGCTCCACTATTGGAGAAAGTGATGTTCGTGGTATTCATGCATCTCGGGACTTTTACTTAATATTTCAAGCTCGATGGCCAACACGTTTTCATACATGGATTATGAATGTTTGTAAGACTATTCTGTAAATTTTTATGATTAATGTTTGATTTCATAAATATTAAGGTAGTTGAACTATTTCATTTATTTTAGTGCTTATCCTATTGAGAATGTGTTGTAATGGTTGTAACGGTTTTCATGTCTTTGTGGACTATTCTGCTGGATGTTAAAGGAAATATTCCTATTTATGTGTGTTTTTATTAGTGGTACTATTACCTCTCTCTTAGACACTCACTTTATCTCCCCTTTGTAGTAGAAGAACCTTGATGCACTTGCAACCGAACATTCACCAAGAAAACTTGCTTGCTTTTTGAAACCACATATGTGATTCTCTCTCTTGCTGATAGCTAAAGCCAAGGCATATCTTTAAGGGGACAATAGTCAGGTTGTAATCTAGATTTGGCTCCTATACTAAATGGTGTGAGGTCTAATTGGGATAGAATGTTGGGTGTGGAGCCTGATTGTCTTCTGTATTCAAAGGTATCACTGCATTGGATCCCAATTCATAATGGGGTGGAAATGCCACCTGTAAAATATTCGTTGTAGGGGGGTCCAGGGGGGGTTGGGGGTAGCGCCCTCGAAGCTAAAAATATATGTGAAATTGCCCTGTAAAATGTTGTAATTTTGTAGTCAATCTGAGACGTTCATTAGGTGGAGATATGACGGTAGAAGTTATGTTTAATTTAGGGTTTTTTGCCCTAGAAGGCAACCCCACACTATATATGCATGAATTGTATTGCGTCTATGTAGAGCTGTATTCTGAGTGAGGAAGAGAGAGGAGATTGAGAGTGAAGAGGGAATTACATCGGATCTATTGTAGGTTGTATCTCTTCAGTTTGCTGGATAATATAAAAGGAAGGACTGGTTGTTTCTCTGTGGACGTAGACCAAACTGGGTGAACCATGTATATCTATGTCTCTCTTGTTTTATGCGTTTTCTGTGTTTATATTTCTGCAATATTTTATGTGTTCCATTGCTCTGTAATATATAATTTTCTAACACCGCATAGTGGGGAGACCCCTTTGAATGTTGGTAGGTCCATCACTATCAACATTTCTAGTGCTAGAAAGAAGGGAATTGAATTTTTATGGATGATAACTCCATCCATCCACATTATACTTTTCCTAGACAAGGCAACAACATTCCCAACACCTCTTCGACTGATATTCCTGAAGTAGGCGGATCTTCTCAGCCCGGCTCGAAACAAACTTGTGAAGTTACCTACGAGCACATCTAGGAAATTTGGCCTATAATCCATGACTTTGCGAAGCCCATTGGATTAATTCTTGGAGCTCATTAACCCATGTCTTTACGAAGGCTATTGGATTAATTCTTGGAGCTCATAATCTTCCTTATTTTCTAAAAAAGAAAGAAACAACTCCTACCGAGATAGTGATTTCTACAATGGAAGATTTGGTTTTTCCTACCTTTGAAGAGTTAGCAGAATCTGTAGATAACACGTAACAACCATAGCATCCCCCACCTTATAACAAAGGGAACGTGGACAATGTTGTGCTCCCAGACAAAATTTTCCACGTGTTAGGTAGTCACGAAGAAGATTCCCTTGATTCTGAAGAGGAGGAGGAGCACATAGACGAGAACATGGTAGACCAAGATTTGGATTGGATGTCTTAGGGCCCACTCACTCTTCTGCATATTTTTCATAGGATGCCAAGACACTCAGAGAAGTTTTCAATGAAATATGACCCTGACACAACAATCAAAGTAGAAGACCATTTGGATTACTTATACCTACACCTATAGATGCTCGAGGTACCTTATGACGATGTTTCATGTAGACTCTTTCCTTGTAACTTAGATGGTAGAGCATTTTTTTGGTATCATAGTCTTCCTACAAACTCAATTGAGAATTGGAAGGGGTTTAAAAATCTATTCCTTGAAAAGTTCATTGATGACAAAACCCCAACCATGTTACTAAAGGAGTTAGGGAATACAAAGATGGAGCATAAAGAAAAGGTTAAATATTTTAATTAGAGGTTCAATCAGATATTAAAAAAAATTCCCATAGATACGAAGCCTCATGACTCCACCACAATTGATTACTATGCTTTTGCCTTATGACAAGCATTGCATAGTTCATAAAAAGGACCACGAAAGACACTTTGGTACAAAATTTCAAAGAAGCCATTGCTGTTGAAAAGGACCTGCATGCAATTGGAGTCATTTTCAATGAGGAATCATTTAAGGACTCCAAGGAGACGGGAAAAAGTTCTCAGGCCTCTTCGAACAAGGCCAAGGATAAAGAAGCTACTATCTTGAAAGCTTGACTAGGACCATCAAGACTCTTTCTAATGAGTTGGCATAATTGAAACAAAGGACAAGTGAGGCCACTGCCAATAGCAAGCCCCCAAAGTTCAACTTCTTGAGAAGGACTCACAACAATAACAATAACAGTAATCAACCGGCTAAGTCTACACATAGCTTGAATGTTGTGCTAAATGTCAAAAGCATGGGCATGGACCAATATTGTTCTTTTCATCAAGAATATCAGTCATAAAAGACATGCCCACAATGGAATCACAACATGAACGCTTTGGCTACGTGCATTATTGACGCAGTACTTTCAGATGAGTAGACTGAGAAGATGGAAGAAAAGGAAGAATTTGATGCAGCTGAAGATATTGCGGGTGTCGGAGACATAGTAAATACTTTTAGTTGTGTGTTTACTACTAAGAAGAAAAATGCAAAGGAACCACCACTGAATAAGGCCCTGACTTAGAAGAAAAACAATTGATACAAGTTGAGAATTCAAGGATTTATTTCTGAACAAGATCCGACAAGGTAGAAATTAAAGGAGCACTTGTTAAGAAAAATCACACTTCCCATCAACCAAGATGAGAAAAAGTCTGGAGATGTTAACGTGGCAAAGAACACTTCCTCTAACTGATCCAGATATTTTAACTTCAAGGATGCATTTAGAATTACAAATAGCAGAGCATATTAACCATGTAACTTAAACCACATGAAAAGACATTGAAAAACATGAGCAAACGTGAGATCAAAGACACAATGATTTGATTACGGAGTTCACCCAATGTGGGTTATGTCTCCGGGCCATGATCAATAGTGGGGAGGCCTTATTTTATTAAGTGGCATCAAAGAAATCAATTACAAACAAATTTACAAAAATGACCCTTATACCTCCAATCCGGATGATGGCCTAAAAAAGGAGGAATCAAGTGGAGAAACAGACATCACCACTGAATTCCTTGCATGAAAATGTGCAAAATGGACTATAAACTTTCCCAATTATGACAACAACACCTCTGGCCCTCTAAGGGAATCTTCATAAAATATTATTGATGCCCTCGCTCATGGTTCCAACCCGTGGACTTCTCATGGTTCCAAAAATTCACCCTCCACCTCCGATGCCCGGTTGAATGGCACATATGAGTTTATATTAAATTTATTGGGCGGAATCACCAATGTGGGCCATTGGCCTGTTGGTGAAACCTTGACAAGTGGTTACATGGGTCAAGGGTTCAAATCCCCGCCCATCCCATTATAGAGTGGCTTTAGTTGTAGAGCGTTTTTTTTTGGTGGGCGAATCAATCCCCGTCGATCCCATTTTTACAACATGATATATATATATATATATATATATATATATACAATAAAAGTTTAGTATTTTTCAATTTGGTGAAAACAAGGGTCACTGGTCTTTTTAAGTATTCGACAAATTCATTGATTTCTGTGGCCAGATTCCATGCACAAGGTCTCTGCCAATTTGTTGTTGTAGGTTTTAACCTCGTACATAAATTACCCATATACGAATTCTAAAAATAGAAAATAAACAATGGCGAGAGCATAAAACATAAAATATATATACACAAAGATTTTCCCCTGGATCCCAAAACCAGGACTACCAGATTGATTTTTCCATTATATTTCAATGTTACAATACATATATATACATGCCAAAGCATCCAAAAACCCCAATCCATTAACCCTGGATTAGAACATAATCGTAGTTCCCTTAATCAGATCTACAAAGTACCATGGGAAAAGAACCATCATGCCCAAACCCATGTACGAAAACCATGCACAAAACCATAGATTGGTTCGCGCACCTAATATAGGATCCAAAAAAAAAATTCCTTGGGGCGTTTCCCTGGACCCCGTAGAGGGGGGCTACTTCCCCCCTCAAACCCCCCACTACGCCCAAAGAAATGAAGGGGGGCCATGCCACCCTCCCTCTAAACTCCCAGCTTCTCTACTAGGGTTAGTCATGGAAGGAATATAACACATACCCAATAGTTGTCGACCAACTATAACTTGACCATACAAACTCGGATTTGAGTGTCATTCACACCATTGGAAACTGGGTGACAAGCACTATAATCTAGTTCCAATTTCGATTCCATATGCCAACTTTGATTTTTAATCTATTTTCAAGGCCACTTGTACTTCTAGATCATTGCTCCCCACTGAGGAGCTATTGGTCCTCCAAAAGCATGACCACATCCTACACATTACCTGCATCCTCATCGAACAACACTTTCAACATCTGAATTGCATGCAAATCTGGTACATTCTTCGCAATCATATACAAAACCACACATGACTCAAACCGCCCCATACTTGCCAAGAATTTGTAACACACACTCTTTGGTCAAGTTTACATTATAATAGAAACCAATACCCCAACTATCAATAAGAGGCCAAAAAATCATCGTTGCTTTAATAAGCAATAGAAAACACATCATCACTTTTACAATTATTCACAACACATGATTTACAAAATGTGGCCATGACAAACTACTATATCTAGTAAAACCATCTCTTAGTCAATAAAGCAGACCACCATGAATGTGGTGGATTTGTTTGTTTAACATATTCACCAATTGAATTCTTTATTGATGCTTTCTGGGCATGGAGCATCTGACACATGGCTCTCTGGTGTCTAACCTCGTTGTAATGACTACAATGATTCCTTCTCCTCTAAAATTTCTTGATCGTCTTGGAACACTTTCTCCTGGTGTGCCTTTGATAAGTGTTAATGGAACCCTCACTATCACTAGAATGTGATGAAGTGCTCTCATCATCTATTGTTGGTTGGTCATTGGTTGTCTTGGAGCATTCCCCAACTTCCTTTCTGACATATCCAAGTCTAGCATAACGAGGCAATTCCTCCACTTTGATGGGGTTCAAAATGCCTTGGCCATTAATGCCGAGGCCCTTTCTTTGATACCCCATTTTCTTCAACATTTTTTTATCCAATTCATGTAGTATGTCTCTCAAAAGCAACAAAATCATCATCATCATAAGAAGTGCATGAAACTGAAGAATCACTTTTTACCTCAAGCTTGTTATGCTGCAACTTTTCTGAGGCCTCCTTCTTGGCTTGTAACCGATGTTGCAACCTTTGTTTCTCTTTCTCTGCTTCTTATAGGAGTCTCCTTAGTTCAATATTCTCCACTTGAATGCTTTGGATGATTTATTCAAGTTCTTTGAGCCATGCTGCATTTGGTGCCCTTTTCATCTTTGGTACAACATCTCCTAAAATCTTTGTCTGATCGCTCGAATGGGAACCCAAGTCAATGGGTCCATCTGCTACAATCCCAAGAGCTGCAATCTTCATTTCGTCACTTGAGTTTGACCCTAGGTCAATTGGTCCACTACCTAGAAATTCCACAACTATGATCTTCTCATCATCCTCAGATTCAAATTCTTGGTCTTGTTGCACGATTGCAACTGTCTTCTACTTCCCTTTTCTATCATTCCTCTTAGGTCACAATTTTAGATGCAATTTCCAGCAATTCTCCTCATCATGCCCTTCTTTCTCACAATGAGTATGTTATGAAACCAGCTCAAGGAAAGATAGAAAAGATAGATCAACACCTTAGAATTCAGCCTCTTCGAGGGGGCAACCTCCTTTACATTACCTAAATGAACAATTCTTGGATGATACAAATGAAAAGACCTCCTTTCTATATATAGGAGTCTAAGGAGTCATAACATAATGAGAGGCTACATAAAAATGATAATGTAAGGGCATAATAATAACAATAGTGGGCTTCTATGGGGCGCAATAGTAACAATATGGGCACAATAGGGGCACAACGATATTGATAAGGGGTACAACTAAAATAGTAATGGGGTAATCACTAGTATTATGGGGACCCAACACCTTGAAATTTCTACAAACCCTCAAGGTGGCTAGGGTTTCCAGTTAGCCACTCATTCCTCTCATGGGTGGATCCACTAATCACCTTCCATTGTATGGCTCTCATAAGCCTTCTGATTAATGGAAAACTCACATGTTTCAACTCTTGGAATATTCAACAATACTAAGAGGGGGGATTGAATAAGTATTGGGCACTTTTTTAAAATTTTAATAATATCATGAAAAAGTCAAACAATTAACAACACTATTCAGCAATGCACAACATCAAAGAGAGTACACAAGATGGTTTAAGGTGTTCATGCTTCTGATATTAACGCCATTGAATGCTTTTAATATAGCTCTCAAATACTACATCCACAAGAATCTTAACCTTCCAAGATTCTCCAGCAACCACTCGAAGGAGGCTCTAACCCCCTAGTTTATCAGCTCTGAATGAAAGGATGTGTCAACACCCTGGTCTACCGAGTCCAACTAGATGGAGGCTCCAACCCCCTAGTTTTATCATCTCCAATTGAAAGGATTCTCCAACACCCCAATTTACCAGCCCCAACTAGAAGGAAGCTCCAACCCCCTAAAAGGTACAACTTGCCCCAGCACCACCATGCCACCGTGAGGAATTTATTAGGCTCCAACCTGAGCTAGACCTCATTGTCTGCCTTGCACCCACTACCACCCTGAAGATTGAAGATTTTCTCAGAATATGGCCTAAAGGATTCTTCAGTCTCGTTCGTGCACCACCTAACCACCATGAAGATAAAACATATAAAAGTAAATGTAAGTTGTCATACTATTGACAATGACACAATTACAATGATATCGAAATAACCCTTATTGTTGTCTTTGTTGATGTATGTCACATATGCAATGAAGTAATGTAAATGAAATTCAAATTTTTTTTTTGTACATTGTCAAAGGTCTTCTACAAATATTTTAACCAAATCTTGCTTCAACATTAAATTCAAACACAAATTGAACAATTTACAAATGCTGTCTCATACCTCAATTATGTTTGTTGATGAGAGGTGTGATTCTTTCTACAGTTGATTGATTCATCATTTGTCAAGTGTCCTTTCCTTGGAGATGCCCCTTGTCAAACCTTAACCTCGGTCAGGATTGTGTCTTCCTTAAGCCCTTCAATTAAGATTCTACCTTGGACTTCTTCTTCTCATACTTCCTTTGTTTCTTTTAAATTCAATCGCTATTTAGATTGAAAATTTGAATTAGCCCTTAAAATTTCATTGAACCTAAAACAAGGCTTAGTTTAATGTTCAAGAGGACCAATGTTATGCACCAAGGTTCTGCCATGGGGAGGGATAAAATAAGATATTGGAACAGCTCCAAAATGCAACCCTAATTATGACCTTGATAAGACTCCAAAAAAATCAGAATTATGCCTCACTTGTGACTTTGAAGTAGCCCCGTAGTTTCCTTAAAAATTTGAAATTCTCACATAGAAATTGGTAGAAAAGGTGATAAAAAAGATGTCTTAGAAAATCAAACATTTGTCTCATACGTATAGCCTCAATAAGGGGGGGCAAATTTCAGATTCTGAGGAAGAAGAAAAACAATTGATACAGTGAAAAACGTTTCTTAAAACCAATGATCTTTGTCCAGTGAAAAACCTTCATAAGAAAGATAAACCTACGAAGCCCTTAACCCATTGGAATTTGGGTTCTAACATATCTTCATGATTTCCTAGTCCTCACAACAAATTTTGGTGTAAATACATTAGATAATTCATGATTAATTGATACATCCTGAAGGGAGCTAAATGCGCTCATATAGAGAGGAAGGAGAGGTCTAGCAGGGGGGTTGAATAGCCCTAGAAATCATGGAGTTGAACTTAGTTCATGCCCAATTAAAATCAATTTTTGATTGAGACAACCTTATTTCAAAGTTATAATAATTTCCACAATTAAAATTCTTTTTAGCGGATGACTAAATCCTCCTTTGGAAGTTGAGTTGACAAAAAATATTCCTCAATTTTAGGGTTTGTTAATCAACCCAAGACCCACTCAAGTTAATTAAAATTTCTTAAATATAAATTCTTATTTTTACCCATTTATAATATTGCCTATTATCATTGATTTTGGTCTTCCTAACCACACATTTCGGGCAACTTCTTTCAAGGAACATATCTCCTCAACCGTGAGGAGTTATGTGGCATGTCACCTACCATTGTAATTGGGATGATGAGGACTACAATGATGATGGTCCTACTTGCAATTTCATTGATCCTATCATTCAAACACCTCAGAAAATGTGGGACATCATGATCATAACACACGGGGCTTCTAAACCAGTGGGGTTCCTTATCCTCCTTCAAGGGCTTCTTTTGCATTGAAACTTCCAATTAATGCAATCCATTGGTGTATATGAAGAGTCATCAAAGATTGCTGTTGGAATCAATGATAACACCATTAGGAAATATACCCATTTGTCATTGATGGAATTGCAATTATTTCTCCCCCTATCTCCATGCTTCTAATATTCCTCTCCTAATTTCTCTCCCCCTTTGACATCAATGACAAAGGGTAACTTACCCTGATGAAGTATCCCCCTTTGTCTTCCTACAATTTTTCTTTCTCTCTGATAGTTTATCTCCTTGTTTCTTTTTTTTTCCTCACCCAACCTGTCATTTTGATTCCACCTTGAAGCAATCAATCAATGTGACACGAGATATTCCATAAACCATCATCGATTCAATGTGATATTTCCTTTCCAAAACAAACTTCCTAATAGATCTTCAAATTTGAAAATGTTGCTATAGAGACTCCCCATATTCAACATTCATAGGACTAGGAGTCTCCAAGTCAGATTGTTTAAAATGATATATGAATTTGCTTTGTTTCAAGATCACATTGAGGCTTGAAATATTCCTTTGTTCTTGTAGATGCGTCATAGTCTTGTGAATTTACAAATCATGAGAGCATGACTTCTAAGATTTCTCTAATTCATCTAATCTTATTTCTTTTGTTTTCTCCTCCAAAATTTCTTGTACCCAATATTAGAGTTGTCCTTCATGGAAGATCCCATCATATATCTGCAATCACAAGCTATGTGTCCATAGTTATCGAAATTGAAGCATTCAATGTGGTACCTAAATGACATAAAAACTAGCATATATTCTCTATTTATGATGCAATTTGGATATATGTCTTATGTTCCTACAAAATTTCCTCTAATGTTCTGATAATAATTGTTGTAGCATCCATATTAGATTTAATTTTATTTTCAGTTTTATCTCAAAAATGAAAAAAATCAAATATTACGTTCTACCAGAATTAAAAGTAAATGCGTAAATCTGAAATAAATGAGTTGTTTTATGTTATCGATGGCTTTCGGACATGAGGAACCCAGGAAACAATTTGAATCATCCACTTGATGGGCAGCAGATTTGACGGTAATCATGTGGTTAACAAGGATGAGGTTTACTCCAAAATCAAACATGAGAAGTTATAAAACCGAGTTAAAACCTCAGTTAATTACGGTCGTCTCCTTGAAAAATATAGATACGACGATAATCGCGTGGTTAACAAGGATGAGGGTTAATCCATAAAATGGAAGTGATGTTTTATGAAATGTGATTTAATCCATTGAAGTCCAGATTAATCACAGTCACTCATTAGGAAGGGATGAGATATGATAGATATCACGTAAGAAAGTGCACAGGTTTTATTATAAATTTCAGACCCGAGAAGTTTTTGAACTGCAGTTTTGTTTCCTATTAGGTTTGTGGGGAAGGTAAAGGTTTGTGGAAAAGGAAAATGTGATAAGATTAGGAATCAGAGTCTAAATTCCTTTAGATCCGTGGTAACTGAAGGATTGCCATATTCCACGTAAATCAACCAATTCTATTGCTTTAGTAGAATAACCAAAATAAGAGGCGGATGACCGAAACTCCAAAGGAACGGTGATTGGTTGGGTTTCTTTGCGTTTCCACCAATCAAAACACTTCTGATATATGCGTGGCCCCATAACCAACAACCATGCATGAAATCTTGTAAAGATGTAGTTTTGGTGTGTTAAAGCAGTTTAAGCTATCATCAGAAGATCTATAAGAAAACTTCATCAGCAGTCAACCCACAAATTTGAACAGTGAGTGACAATCACCAATCAGACTGAAATTTCTATTACTTCTTGTTAGCTTGTTTTCTTGAGAAGAATGAGGTGTCTTTTACCCTCCAATGTAATATTCTGTAATGATTTTTACTTCAGGGAGTTAGGAGATAGTTAAGGAGTTCGAAAATTTTGGTGATTACCAACTTTCCCATGATGTATAAAAAGAGGCAAAATTATATAAAAGGGTTTGAATTTTGAAGAACATGGAGACTAGGCTACTGTATTTTTGATAAACTATTGATTAATGAAAGAATCAGAAGTTTCCCACACATTGTTGGGCATGCTTTTATAACTTCTCTGTTATGTGAAGTATAGTAATGAAGCTACAATTCTTTGTTTACATATGCGAATGAAGTTAAAATTCCTTAAAAGAGCACTCCTATACTTAAAACCCCTACTTCTACATTTCTTCTAAGTTAGAGATAATAGTTTCTCTAAGAAACAACATATTGTCTCTAACTTCTCAAAGTGTTACACATAATAGTTTCTGTGAAGAACAACATATTGTCTCTAACCTTTCAAGGTATTCTTTATTCAACATTTATATATAGCATCATATGGCATTCTGAGACTTTCATATCACCTAAGTATTAAGGGTTAAGAACAAGGTCTTTCAGGTCCTTCATTTGAAGATACGCCATACAAATAAGTGACATGAGTAATAAACATTAATGTCTTAAGCACAATTTCTACACAGCCAAGAAATTGGTTTCTTAAGGGACAATAATAACATTCATCCATGCTTGTCATAAGCTTTTCAATACCTAGCCTTATGTCCAAAGTTAGTACATGAAACCAATACCCATAAAATTAATGAGTGTACCTAGTTGAAATGAGTTGCCTTGATGATCTTCTGAAGGCATTCTTTCTTGTAGGTGGATTACTTCTTCGAGCAACAACACTTTAAATCGTCTTCTATCCTTCACTTCAATTTGGGCTTTGAAGGATTTTTCTCTTAGTATTTTCTTCAATCTTGCTTTGTGGGTGCTTGGAACTTGTACCTTCATTGCATGGAGCTTCAACTGCTTCTTTTTTTGTCATCTTTAAGCAAGAAATTTCTTGATCCTTTTTATTAATGACACAATTGATCTTTTCAAAATCCTGCATTTTCAAAATAATCTCATGTTTCTTCTGAGTAACTCACACTTCATACTTAAAAATAGTTTGCTTCAACTTGCATGTTAATATTTTGACTGTCTTTTCTGCTTCCTCAATTTGAAGTCTTAGGGGGGGGGAACGTCTTTGTTTCTTTGTCAAAATTTTTCATTTGTTCCTTCTTCCATTCATTTTCCTTTTTAATCATGGTTATTTATGTTAGAAATGCATCAAGTTCCTTTTTCTTTTGAATAACTTCATCTTCAAGTATTTTAATTTTCCTTCTTGTTTTGTTAAGATCACTTAAGGAATTGGTCAATTCTATCTCCATGTCCACTTTTTCTTTTTCTTAACTGTCACTAGGATATTTTCTCCAAGTATCATCATCATCTTCATATTTACTTACATCTTTTTTTAAGTAAATATTTTGAATCTTCTCGCAAAGTTATTTAGTTGATGAGGATTGACCTACATTTGATCTCATAGAGTCTGGTAAAGCACATAGAATGACATTCATTTCTTTTGTATTGTACCTTCTTGACTCATTGGTATATATGTTTCAATAAACAATTGAACACCATACATCATATCCATGAGCTCCCAAATACGCTTCCATTCTACCTTTCCAAAATCCATAGCTTGTTTCATTGAACAAAGGAATTGGACCAACTTGTTTCTTTTCATCGAATGTAATAGGTCCTCAAACTATGGAAATACCAAATACTTTCTTTGATCATTTGGATGTGTTCTTCCTTGTCCTTCCCATCTTTGATCTCTTGAGATCTTCTAGTTGTTAGGCTACAATTGAAGCAACCCACTCGGATACCAATTGTTGGAATATCCAGCAATACCAACAAAGGGTGTGAATCAATATTGGGCACTTTTTAACAATTTAAACCATATCATGTAAACATTAAATAGTTAACAAAACCATTCAAAAATTCACAACATCAAATACATTACATAATATTTTTAGGTGGAACCCTTCTGGGAGAAAAAACACCAAAATCGTTTAATATATGTGTTAAAGAATACATCAATAGGAAGCTCTAACTTCCAATATTCTCCAAAAACAACTAGAAGGAGGCTCCAACCACCTTATTTATCATCTCCAATTGAAAGAATGTGGCAACACCAAGGTTTACCATCTCCAACTAAAAAAAGGCTCCAACCCCCTGGTTTGGTCTCCTCTCTACACCACACAACCACCCTGAGGATGAGAGATAGAAAAATAATTGTGGGCTCTTGTATAAGGGACAATGACCCACTTTCAATGATATCCAAATAACGATTATTATTGTCTCTACTAATGTATGTGAGGCATTTAATGATGTAATTTCAATAAACTTCTAAATTTATTCTTGTACACTATTGAAGATTTTCCTACTAATATTTTACCACAAATCTTTCCTCAACATTCAATTCAAACACAAACTGAACAATTTTACAAAAGCTTCTCTCATGCCTCAATTAATTTTGTTGATGAGAGGTATTCCTTTTTGTGCCACTTATTGCTTCAAACTTTGTCAAGTTCTCCTTCTTTGAATATTCCCCTTGTTAGACCTTAATCACTGTCAATATTATGCCCCCAATAACCCCTTCAATTAAGATCCTTCCTAGGCTTCTTCTAATGAGAATTATTTTTTGTTTTTAAATTCACTGAGTCTTTAGATTGTAGATTTGAATTAGCCTTTTAAACTACCTCGGACATCAAACAAGGCTCAGTTTAATCTTCAAGAGAAGTACCAATGTCATGCACTGAGGTTCTTCCATGGGGAGTGGTAAAAATAGAGCTTGAAACAACTCCAATAATTAACCCTAATTATGACCTTGATAAGCCTATAGAAGAACTAGAATTATGCTTCAATTGTGACTTTGAAACAACCTTGGATTTTCCTTAAACATCCTAAAATGATCATAGAGAAATCAATTGAAAAGGTGACGGAAAATATGGCTTAGAAAACAAAACCTTCATCTCAGAAGTATGGCCCCAGGAGGGGGCCCGATGTTTAGCCTCTAAGACGACCAAAAGTACCATGAATCTAGCAAAAAAATTTTGCCTCAAACACCTAATCTTTCTCCACTCAAAAACCTTCACAAGAAAGATAAAACTATGAATCCCTTAACCCATAGAAACTCGACCTCCAACAAATCTTTTTGATTTCCTAGGTCTCATAACAAATTTCATTGTAATTAAATTAGATAAGGCATGATTGATTGATACATATTGAAGGGAGATAAATGCCCTAATATATAGAGGAAGGAGGGGGCTAAACGGGGGATCAATGACCCCTAAAATTTATGTAGTTGACCTTAATTTCAAGTTATAATAATATCCACAATTGAAATTCCTTTTAGTGGCCAAATAAATCCTCCCTTGGAAGCTAGATTAACAAAGAATACTCTTCAATTTGAGGGTTGATTAGTCAACCTAAGATCCACTCAATTTAATCATTTTTTTCTTAAACATAAATGCCATCTTTTCATCCAATATAAGGTTATCTTTTATCATTGATTTTGAAATTCCTAACCACACATTTGGGGCATCATCTTTGAAGGAACATATCTCCTCAATTGTGAGAAGTTATGTGGTGTGACACCTACCATTGGAATTGACATGGCAAGGAATACACAATGATGATGGTCTTGCTTAAAAATTTCATTCATCTTCTCATTGAAATACCTCGCCAAATGTTTGACATGATGATCACACCATAGGGGCTTCTATATAATTGGGATTCCTTCTCTTCCTTCCAGGGCTTCTTTTTTCCCATAGGAAAAATCGTAATTTTATTAATAATAACAAAATTACATTTTGTAGATGATGAAGCGCATATTCAGAAGCAGGTCAAAGGCTATTGTTGAAAGAAAAAACCAGAAAGGAATTAACCAAAAATAAAAAAAAGTACATTTGGGGAGAAAATTATGTTTGTATCCCTTTCTTCTTCTCAACCTTTCTCCACTACCCTCGAGTCACCACGGATGAAAACAGAACTAGTCAAGTGTCCTCCTGTGGGAAAGGTTTATCCTTGTTTGAATGAGAGTGATCTAAAGAATGTTGTCTTTTAACTCCACTGGTGTCCATTGTGTCTCTTATCTTCTCCAGCAAAGAGTCCATGAGATCATGTGATACTAATTCCTCAGTCTTTGGCTCCTTGTGTGTCTGATTGTTCTCTTTGAAGACAGGGTGTTCTTTTTCCATAGCTTCCAATTCAACCGAGACATCATGAGGGTTGGGTGGAGGGAATTTCCATCCTTTAGGATAGTTTCCTTCTTTCTTCTTCCTACACGTATTTTTTTTAGCTTATATGCATTTTTTTTAAGATGCCTTTTTTGGCTACATGTTCTGCATCTGAATGCAGTATTTTCATAATCTAGTATCTACCAACATCTCTGTTTATACCTTAGTTATATTTGATCTGGCACTTCTTTGCTGGGATCTACTTCCACACACATGCATGCAAATGTGTAAATTTTTTCCTCTGTTCTTTCTATATCTATCTTAATGAATCACCCTATGGTGTTGCCTATACTAGGTAGAACTTGATGGCTCCAGAAATGTAGTGGTAGGTTGTGAAGACAAACCAAAATTGGCATCTGAGATACAACCATTGTATTTGGATCAAATTCTGGGAACCATGGAGTAGTGACGAGACGTGTGGATCCCATAAATCATGGTCCTTCCCTCATAATAATGTCCCTTTCCTCTGCTATACGAAATTTTACAATGAAGAACCCTTTGGAACGGAGATGGATGTCACATAAATTGGCTCAGGTTCTGAAAACCCAAAGGAATAGGTCCATAGGTTTGGGCGAGAAGCAGTTGAATCTGCAAATTAGGGCTTGTTTTTCAAATGAAGAACAATACCCGTCTATTTCTGGTATATCCATATTTATTTCTGAGGTGTAACTTAGTTTTTCCACAATGATTGGGGCGGATGCTGTGCCAACTTGTTTTGTTGATGTTGTACCTCGTTTATTTCCTTCGAGAATGCCTTAGAAGGATAACCCTACACTTTTTTGCTTTTGATGTGTCTCTGGGATTTTTGTTGTGTTGCTTCCTAGACCACTGTGTGAGGGATTTGTTTTTCGATGGTCTACCCCACCACCTCTCAGCCGCAGGTCGAGAGTGATGGGAGACTAAGGTGAAATTTTGTAGTCCATTAGTGATTTGCAGTCTTCGAGTACTCTAGCTCCACAGATCAAAACATGTGATCTTGTAGGGTAACAAGTATGCTTGAAGATGTTGTTCTTCGAAAGAAGTACTAGTTTGGTTATCTGTACCCAACCTAGAGGTGTTCTCCGAGAAGGCATTTTAATAAAAACTTGTAAGGGAAGTGGGTTTACCTATAATGCAGGCTGTGGCTGCCCGTCCACATCCGATTCACCACACATCTTTGTATTCCAAGATATTTCCTTCTGGGTATGCTAAGGAAATGCATGGGGGCGTGATTTGGTCCCTCTACGTCAATGCTATTCTAGTGAAATGTCGTGGGTATAACCTTTACTATTAAGTTTGCAGTTGGGTTAATAACCCCACAACCGTATGGATCCCAAAGCATCAATCATGATAGAATGAGGGGAACTCAGCAAGAAGGGGTGAATGATGGCACCAGCCATAACTGGAATCACAACATTGAACAATCTCTGCTTGACCTGGAACCCTGCAGCCCACAACATGTAACCCTAGCCTCTCAGTGGTGCCATGTCTACTATTGCAACAAGCAAAAACCCTAGTCTGTTCTGTGTCCATTCTCTCTTTTTCACTTTCCGCGTCTTCTTGCCCATTGGAGCTTCCAATTAATGTAATCCATTGACATATATTAAGAGCATTGAGAAACTGATGTTGGAATCAATAAAAACACTATTGAACATCAGAAATGAGGACTATCTCTCTTGAAGGAATCGTTGTTGGTTCAACAAATCCTATTTCTCAAGTAGATCAAGCTATTGTTTCTTACAATGCCATGTTGAAATCTAGATCTACTCTTTTGATTGTTCAAGAAGCTCTTACGTGCTATTTTCCCCTAAAGGATGAAGCCTTTAGCTACATCAAAACAAATATATATGTATATCAGTAGTGTTGAGCCCTGGTTTTGAGGTAGTGTTGGTCTCTTCATGTTGCCCTCGACTCCTACTTTTGAACTAGCTGTAGCATTGATCTCTAC